>CAJHQQ010001244.1:0-106591 GCA_905132885.1 Moricandia moricandioides
AAGCCTTCGTGCTTACATAACGACCGCAAGTGCCAGTTTCTTTATCATTGGATAAAGCGTCTCTGCGTCAAGCAAAGTTTTCTTATGAAAAGATGGGTTTTTGCTCGCCGCGTTCCTCTCGGATGAGGATGCCGCTCACGGCTGTGACCAATACTGCGATGTACAGGAACAACAGTTACCCTTCTACAAGTTTTGCGAGTACCGGGGGAGTGGCCAAGTAGTGATTCAGCTGTTGGAAAGCTTTGTCGCACTCTTCAGTCCATTCGAATTTGTTGTTCCCTTTCAAAGTGTCGTAGAAAGGTAAAGACTTTTCTGTTGATCGCGAGATAAATCGGTTAAGCGATGTGACCATGCCGGTCAATCTCTGCACCTCTCGTTTTGTTCTCGGAGATGTCATTTCGATCAGGGAAGTTATTTGTTTTGGGATAACCTCGATCCCGCGGTAGGTGATGGTATATCCCCGAATTCTCCTGATGCTACCGCTAACCTGCACTTTCCCAGGTTTAGTTTCATACTGTGGAGGCTCAGCCTTTCAAAGCATTCTTGGAGGTGGGTGATATGGTCCTGCTCTTCAAGAGACTTTACGAGATGCTCCGAGAACATACGGTTGACTAGCCGATGATAGGTTGCGCCAGCGTTCTTAAGACCGAACGGTATTACCCTGTAACAGTAAGTGCCACAATCGGTTATGAACGTGGTTTTTTCTTGGTCGTCGGGGTTCATCCTGTTCTGATTGTACCCGGAGAACGTGTCCATAAAGGAAAAAAAATTGTTCCCTGCCGTTGCTTCGACTAAGTGGTTGATGTGTTGCAGTGGAAAGCTATCATTTGGGCACGCTTAGTTGAGGTGAAATCGATGCAAACTCGTCACTTTCCGTTCTTCTTTTTGACAACGACTAGGTTAGCAAGCCAGTCGGGATACCTGACCTCTGTTATGATCCGATTTTTAGGAGTTTTTCAACCCCATCGTTAACCGCACCAGCACGTTCTGGTCCCAACTTTCGGTGTTTTTTGTTTGACGGGTTTGAAAGCAGGGTCGATGTTGAGTTCATGACTCGTTATGTTGATGTCAATCCCTGGCATGTCTTCCGCGGTCCACACGAACGTATGCAAGTTCTTTTTCAGACAAGCTATGAGCTCGATCTTCAAAGACTCGCTCAGGTTTGCCCTGATTTCGACGCAGAGGTCCGAGAATGCTTCGTCTAGGCACACCGACACAACGGGTTCGCAAGTCGTCTAACATTTTTCTTCCAAAGCTTCGATCACTTGTGACTGCCAAAAGTTTTCATCTTTTTCTGGGGCATTGTCAACGACATATGGTTTCTTTTTCATTTTGGGCTGAATCTCTGCTGACAGTTTTTTGCATTTGATTACATGGCGAAGCAGACTTGCGAAATTCTCCGATCTCCCCAGATGGTCGCGATTCTGCCAAGTTTTGGGAATTTGAGTCACATATGGTATGTTGACGGGACATCCTGCATCGAATTCAGCCATAGAGTTCCCACAATCGCGTTATATGATGTGGGTCGATCGATGATCAAGAACTCCATGATTTTTGTTATGCTGCCGGCTTTAACTGAGAGGTTGATTGTGCCGAGAGTCATGGTAGCCTCCCCCGAGAGTCCGACTATCAGGCTTGGGTTTTCCAAATTTTGGAATGGATCGATTTCCATTCTCTCGATGGTGTTTTTGACGATGATATCGGTCGAGCTTTTGATGTCGACCAATATCCTTTTGAGATCGATATCCTGGATTGCCAGCTCGATAACAAGAGATCGTTGAGAAGTTTGAACGAGTTTGTCGCTGCTCTCTCCTTGAAGGATATGACGTCGCCGCCTGTTTGGTTAGGCATATCATTTCTAAGTCGTTCGATGATTTTTGAGTTAGATAATCCTACCCCCCCCCCTCCTTCTAGTGCCAAAATGTGGGAACCGAAATTAACACTGTCAATTTCCGTAAATAAAGAAAAGCCAAGAGAACCAGAGTTTCCCAGATGTCCCAGATTATCTGGGTAAACGCACCAAACACGAAAATGAAGGAGATAACATAATATCGATAGTATGTTGCACAGAGGCGTTTTATTGGTTAATAAGAACAAAGCTACATGATTTTCCAAAGAACAAAACGTGTAGAATCTAGCTAGCAAAGAGAATCTTAGAACAAAGATGGAGAAGAATCTAAATACAATTTCGAGTGCGCAGCTGCATATACTAAGTTCTTCTAAGCTAGCAGAGTTATAATAGGTCTAAATATTATGTATCCCTTTCGCCCTTAGACTTAGATCTCCTTATATATGCCTTCTGGGTCGGTTCCTCTTCCGTTTTTGCCCCTAGGTCGAGTTTATCGCTTAACAGAAACATTTCATTGTTATCTCGATCTTCATCATTATCTTGGAAACTTGACATTTATCTTCCGATTTCGAGAGATTTGTCTTCTTCTCCAAGTAAGGATACGCCATCATAACATTTATGGAATTAATTTTGTATGAGATCGCAAGTGGGTCTTTAGCCGTGTTCTAGGCCTCTTTGGGCCGTATTTTGACTTAAACATTTTTATGATTTCTCTGAAAGAATGTTTAATGATATGACGCCACTAAGTTCACACTTCTCATATTGTTTAGACGACTATGGCTTTGAGTTAACCGTTGCCGTTTATACAATAATCATGAACTTCACTCGGAAAACGAGTTTTTGAAGTTTTTAACGTAACATCCCAACGATAAATCCGATCAAGACAAAACGAAGGGTGGGTCCGCCGAGGTTCAACGAAAGGCATAAGATTTGCTTTATGTTCAGTCCAACTCGCCAAACAGACGAGTTGACCATCTTGCTCTGTCCAACTCGCCCGTTTGGCGAGTTGGACTGTGTGTTGTGTCCAACTTGCCCGTTCGACGAGTTGGACTGGACCAACTTTCTGAACGGGCGAGTTCACCATCCTGATTTGTACAGCTCACCCGTTTGGCGAGTTGGACCACGTGTTTGGTCTTGTGCTCTGTTTCTCTCGAGTCCCATGCTCGGGAACTTTTCTTTGGAGATTGTGTCGAGAAAGCTTTCGTACATACAAGTAATTTGAGCCGTTGATTTCAAGATAACCGTTTTTGACCCCAACAAGAGTTGTACATGGAATTTCTCGGGGATGTTAATCTGTCCATTTGACCTAAGTGTGTCGGAATAGCTGTTATAAGCAGTTTGGTGTAAAGATTATAAAAAAGTGACAGTTGAGTTATTTAAGCCATTAGGCTGGGTATATTAAAGACACAGTTAAGTTATCTATAATGATACGGCTTAGTTATTTAAAAGACTGGGCTAGGTTATATTACAGATACGCTTGAGTTATATTAACATCGTGGCTGTCTTAATTCTACGATGTGGCTTACTTATTTGTATTGTTTTTCATATGAACTAATGGATTATTGGAAATCATATCGGACGCTGAGATATACAAGAGAAATTGATTGGGGAACTCCTCATAGTGGGTTTGAAAACTTGCCTTCATACTTATACATGATAAGAAGGGAAAATTTGGGTACAATTACGCATCTTCAAATCGATGAGTTTGGATAATTCATGTATGTGTTCCTTGCGTTTGGTGCGAGCATAAATGGGTTTCCTTTCATGCGCAAAGTTGTGATTGTCGACAGTACGTTTCTTAATGGTAAATACAAAGGGACACTTCTCACAGGACTAGCTCAGGAAGGTAACTTTCAGATTTTTTCAATAGCCTTCGGTGTGGTTGACACTGAAAATGATTACTCGTGGCACTGGTTTTTTATGCAACTAAAAGTTTTAATTCCTGACGACGAGGGTCTTGCAATAAACTCGGATAGGCATAACTCTATAGGAAAAACAATTGGAAATGTGTATCCGTTGGCTTCTTAGGGAATCTTCACCTACCATTTATGCATAAACATTTTGGGACTGTACAAATGAAAAGATGTATTTCGTCTGGTGAAGAAAGCAACAAGATGTTTTAATATGCGTGACTTTACTGCAATGTTTGAGCAGATTGAAGCGATTAATACTCAACTTCATGGCCACCTCCAAAGAATTGATGACCAACTGGGGGCCCGTGTTCATTTCCTGGGCGGAAGGTACAATTTGATGACTACGAACATAGTGGAATCAATGAAAAGAGTACTGTCAAATGCTAGAAGTCTTAACATTGTCAAACTATTAGAATCAATATGGGTAATGATGAACAGATGTTTTGGTAACTGGAGAGAGGATGCTTAATCACAGACAACCACCCGTAAGCGTGGTGTTGAGAAACTACTACATGTAAGTCAACCTTAACAGTTCATAAGTCAGCCGTAACGTTTTTTGTTCTGTATTCATAATAGGGTCGTGTTACTGCCGCCAGAGTGTTGACGGTACAAAGGATTGATGCTCATCACACTGAAGTTACAAATGGTTCTTCTGGGGAGTCTTTGCATGTTGTTAACTTGGAAGGGAGAAAGTGCACATGCAGACGTTTCGAACACGAGAAATTACCAGTTGTGAACGCAATTGCAGCTGCCGAGTACCTTAATGTTTGTTGTATATCTATGTGCCGTCCTTACTATTGTAGCGCTTATTTGGTGAGCGTATACGCTGAATCGGTCATGCCGGTTGATTCAGCGCAAGAATTTCAAGAAAACGTGGCTAACCAACCATGCTTGCCCCCGTTTATCCGTCAACAACCAGGAAGGCCTAAGAAAAATAGGATGAAATCTTTTTTAGAAGTTGTATTTGAAAAAAATGTCCTAGGAAAGAATACACATGTTCTCATTTTAGACATAGTGGGCATAATGTGTTGTAGAAGGACTCTATTAATAACAAGACACATTTTCAACTCTCTATTTATACACAATTTATCTCCAAATCAATTTGACCTATCTCTATACCAACGAAAGTCTTATAAACTCACATATAGAGAGAAAATGGAACGTTTCTCGGTTGTTGAAATGCCTGAAGAAATTCAAGTGTTAGTGGTTGAACGTGTGGCCGGGAACTCCTTCACAGATCTCTATTGTATGAGAGCATCGTGCAAGGGGATGAAGGCCTTAACAGATCGGCGTAAGGTATACCTTTTTTTGATGTGTTATCCATTCCTTGGGAAGTCAATATGTCTCCTTCATTGATGAAAACTTGCTATGCTGAGGGAAACCCAAGCACACTTTATATCAAGAGTATACAATTTTTCTTCACATTTAACCTTCAAGAATAAGGAGTTGCTCTCATGAAGAGTGCAGTGGATTCAGGATATTATCGTGCCGCGTATACATAGCAATGACTCGTAAAATCCTTTAGGATGATGAGGAGTATTTTGCTCGTTTTACAAGGAAATCAGTTAAAAGTATTGGGAAACTAGTGCGATCTGTGAAATGGGGATGGGGTTTGTGGCATGGTGACGAGTTTTGCGCAATGAGAAATATTTTCATTTCAACCGTTGTTCCATCGTTCTACAGTTGCCATTGTGTTCCTATTATGGACACAGATTTGGTGTTTTGGTTCATTGAGCACAGTAAAGGTAACGACATGTGTAACCGGTGTTTCTGGATCAAAGAGGTGGTGTTGTTATTCCGGGAGTTTGAACTGATGAGCATGTTTTGGGACATAAGCGAGTGGCGAAGATGTATTATAGCAGATTAATGTATGAAAATGTTTTAATGTATGAAAATGTTTTAATGTATGAAACATAAATGTATGAAAATGTATTATGGATGAGTTTTGGTTTAATTATGGCTGAGTTTTGGTTTAACTATGGCTGAGTATTATTTTAATTATGGCTGAGTTTTGGTTTAATTATGGCTGAGTTTCGGTTTAGTTATACAGCCTTATGGTTGACTAATAATAACGTTACGGCTGAATTACATAAAACACAAAGGTTGACTTATGATTACAATACATAACTATGCAAATAAGTAGTATTAGCAAAGTATGGCCATACAAAACCTACAAACGACCACTTTCTTCAAATACCTCACCTCACTCATACATTCACCTCCTCTTCTCTAAGATGTCGTTTTCATTCCTTCAAACTCTTTCTCCAAGCGAGAAACATTAAATCTCACGTCCGACTTGCCTTTTTCATGACTCTTATCATAGACTTCGTATCTTCAACCTCTTCCACCAAACAATCATCCGTTCATTTGAATAAATGTCTCTGATTTCACCAATATAAACAGATCTCAAATTCACACTCAGCAAATGCCAAATAAGAAATAAAGCTAACTGTATTATATACTTTTGCACAGCAATAGTACAATCTTAGATTTTTAGCTGTTCGAGATGTTAATATTTCAGCGCGTTCACCACACCAACATTGATTCGGCGTTCCTCTCTCTGCATTCGATCGTCGCATATAATATTTTTCTGCAAGTCTTATTAAATTTTAGAGCAAAACAGTTGATATGAGAAAAAAATCAAAAAATCCATTTACCTGACACGCAGAATGAGAAAGACATTATTTCAATTTTAGAACACAACTCCAAACTTTGTAAGAAAAAGAAGATATGACAAAACCGGCAAAATTTAAGTATTATTGTCTCGATATATATTATAAATGTCTCGATATTATAAATGTCTTAATATTTTAACATTCAAGACTGATTTATATAAAGCAATACAACTGAGTAATAATAGAGAGTCGGCTGAGTTATTTAATTTGACGACTTAGTTATTAACAATCACGGCTGAGTTATATAGTTTGACGACTAATTTCAATAAAACGAAACAACTGAGATAATAACATCCACGGCTATGTTATATAATTTGATGACTGTTACATAAAGCGATACTGCTGAGTTATTAACATCCACGGATGAGTTATATAATTTGACGACTGAGTTACATAAAGCGAAACGGCTGAGTTATTAACATTAAAGGCTGAGTTATATACAAGATAAACCACTCGCATTACATTCTAAAACCAAAATTATCAGGTCCAAACTCTTCAAACATATCAACGAGAGGAAGCCAAACTCTATTTAGCATCCACTATGGCATCTCGCCACCATGCGCCCAAATCCTCTTCAACTTGCGCATTTGAGAGAGAAATATCGACCTGGCCAACAGATTAAGATGTGTTGAAACTGTCAAATAAGGCCTCGGATCCCACGTGTTTTTCCGCAACAAAAAAACAAAGATAACAAAAATTTAGTGTTTTACTTAACTCTAATATGGATACATAATCGTTATGGTCCTTACAGCGAGTATATGAAACCAGCTTTCCTTAAAATGATTGGGAATGAAGCGGCATGTCAGCCACTCATGAACCCATCCTTCTGCTAAAATCGACGGGATCGCCTGCGATAGATCACTTAAAAATCCACGTCACACTGGTTTTTTCAAGCAAGGCACCCGGACTAGGGTTTAGACCATGAAGGTAATCCCGATCTGCAGAGCCTAGTATAGCATTGACACTGCGCCCTAACCTTATCGCCCAATGAGGGCCAACCGACATAACTTATGCGATTGGACTATGTTCGGATGAGATTAGGTTTTTCTAGATAGTATGTGACATCTCGTGTTTTTATTGTTCTAGCAAGGTATAAATATCCTAAACAATTAACTATCAAATTAACCCTTAATCCTAACACACAATACAATACTCTTGCCAAGAGAGATCATTTGTAGTACTTAGGATCGAATCCATAGAGAACAATGGCACACAATAGATTTCTTATTTCTAAAGACTAAGCTAGGTGAATATCCATATATATATTGGTAACAAGTAATCAGTTTAAGGAAATATTCCTTATCAGAAGGTGTAGATGCAAAAATGGAAATATGCTAGTAATGTAAATATGGAAATATGCTATTAATCTAACTAGATGTAAATGTTAATATGTTAGATCTAGGGCTTCAAGCTTCATGAATTATAGGGGATAAGATGCACAGATATGTAAATATTCTAGAACTCAAATATTAACTATTCTGACCATTTTAACTCCAACTCTCATATGCGAGCAAAAAGAAAGACCATTTATCGACGGCTAAGGCCTGATGTCGATTGACGGTGAAATCAGAGGGAAATGTGAATGAGATTGATAAGTTCACCACGCTAATTAGACCAGCTCTCGCATACGCCTAACAACCTAGTTCAATGGAGTCTATTCTGGCACATAACCTACTCTCGTAGTCGTCCATGTCCTACTTTCAACATCCTAGTTAGCTACTCTAGAATGGAAGAATTAATCACAACTCACTCCCCCCCCCCCTTTTGGAGAAGGGAACAAATGAACTCATCTTGCAAAGAGTTACCAACGTACCCCTTTTGGGGATCAAGTCGTCTCGTAGTTCAGTGTGTGCCACGAGTGTTTTACTCGACAGGCACGACTGCACCGACCGTTTTAGTCATGGTGAATGTTGATGGATCAACGACTTCCTTCAAGATTTGACTCTTCTGATTGAGCTGAAGCGTTGGGCTCAGAAGCTTGATTGCTTTCTTCGTCAAAAACCATTACTTGATTTTACTATTATGGATCGTCTTTTTCAGAAGCATGTCCAGCTGACGGCTGAGTTGTCTTCACACGCTTTGGTTTTACCATGGAAGTAGTCACGATTTTCCGCAGCTTGCATTCAGAAAGGAAATAGAGTAGCGACTGTGTTTGGCATCCCTAGGTTATTGCAGATCCTTTCGGAGTTGGGAAATTGATGCATAGATGATAGGTGTATGGAACAGCCTTCATGGAATTTTTCCACGGCATTACCATGATTTCGTTGTAGATGGTTGGGTGTCGACGACTGAGAAATTGACGATCTTTATTACACCTTCGGTTAATATGGGGAGCTTAATTGAACCTATCGTCATCGATGTTGTCCTGGATAAATCAGTCACTGGTTTTGGCGTTGGTGTGAATTTGGACAAACCTATGTTCACCCTTTTTAGGGTTTCACTAAAGATAACATCGGTGGTTCTTCCTGTGTCCACGAGAATCCTAGTGACTTCCAGATCCTTTATCATGAGTTTTATCACAAATTGATCGCTGTGAGGTTTGTCGATTACGACGGTCTCTTGTTCCTCAAAAGTGATCGTGCTGTTCGAGGTGTCAGGAGGTTGTGACCAGTTTTTGCTTGACTCTGCCTTTCTCTGGTATATTTTCATTAATGATATGGTCTCGTTGCAGCATTTAGATCCTCCGATGATAATGTTAACTCTGCGACAAATATTGTTGTTGCCTCTGTCATCAGATGTTCTTCCGCGTTTCCCGTCTTTTCTAGATTCTGGATATGCTTTTCCGTCGGGAGTGATTGATCAGGTATCTCTGGGCGTTCGGTATCTCATATAAGATCCTTCATGATGGTCACATCGGTTATTTCTGCAGCGAGTAGCTTTGTCTTTAGCATCGCACCAAGAACTTTGCAGTTCTTAGTAGAGTGACCTTTAGTCTAGTGAAACTCGCAGAAGGCATTCTCGCCGTACGACATGTTTCGGCTTTATGTATTTCCCGAAATTCTAACTTTTTCAGGTACGGATTTGATGGCATAATTATGCGCTCTTTGGATACCTTCTCCTCGTGATGGACATACCTGTCATTAGGAGGGGTTTTCTTTTTGGGCTTTTGCTTAGATGGGGCGTCTTTCAAAATGTATTTAGTGGTTTCTCTTTCTGTGATAGGACTTTCATCACTTCTTCGATGATGTTAACTGTGGCTTTATGGAGAGACTCATGGATAGTGCACGGATTTTCGAGAGATATCCACTTCCTGAACTTTGACTTGTAGGATGTGTCTTTTTAATGCATCTATTGCCACTTTATCACTGATTCAACTGACTCTCGCCATGACGATCTTGAATCAGTTCATGAAATCTCGTACAAATTCATCTTCCTTTTGGGATAAGCTCCAGTGGTCGACATTGGAGGTTTCCTTATCCATAAACATGGAATACTACTTTATTTTAGTGCAATAACACGGTATTTGATTGCTTTTTCTTCAAGATAAGATTCATTGTAATCTTGATTAGCCGTATCATGCCTTAATTCAATGTCCAAGGGTGGTTGTCGATTGAGTATATGTTGTTGCCCTCGACCGATTGTATGGGCTGGATGTCGATCGATTCTCCATTATCCTACTCATTCTCTTGCTCGAGATTGCAGAAACATGTAGCCACAAGTCCTGGTTCATGAACCAAATCAATGAGAGCAGTCTTGGTTCTAGTTTGAACATGCTCATAGTAGTGATTTTGATCAATAAGAGATAGATACAACCTTTTGTCTTCATGTTGCATACAGCTCCTACCGTGGGCATGAATGCAATTCCAAGTAAGAAGGATGAATGTTGCTTCACTTGGACGTCCAAGAAACTGAAGTCTACAGGAATTAGGGCATCGCTGATATGCACTTGGATGTCTTTTACTATGCTTCCTGAATTCACCTTAGAGGAATCCACAAAAGTGAAGGAATCACTAGAATGCTCCACCTTGAATCTTGGCATCTCTTCCATGGTTCTTGGCATAATGCTTACTAAAGAACCGGTGTCGCAGAGTGCATGAGGGTTGTTATGTCCCTTGATGTTGCAGGGAACCACAAACTTCCCAGGGTCACTTCTCTTCTTCAACTTAACCATATGATTTATCCTCTCCCTCAAACGATTGAACATGCTTTCAGTGTCCTCATCAGTCTCTTTGGTTCTTCTGAAGAATATCCACAATATGTGAGTGTAATAAGCTTCCTCGAATGGGGTTTTTAAAGGGACTTTATGGACTCTCTTAGCAAAGCTATCCATCTCTTTCTCATTAGCTTGCCTCCTAAGATTCATAGGGATCTTTTTCTTCTCCCTAGAATGTATATCCATAGCTTCTTCAATTACCGTAGGGACTTGTTTATTTGTTTGTTTGGGTAGGGTGGGTTTCGAGTACCTATTATTAAATAGAAGACTCATATCTATGCTTGGTTACCGACATCCTATCGTTTCGATCTATTGTCGATCGATGGTACGGTCTGGCTGTCGATTGTTGGGGTCAAAATCGGTTACGACGGAATCAATGCCTGAAACTTCCCAGAAAATGTCCTCTTTAGAAAAGAGGAGATAATTTTTGAAAGAAAAGAAGAGCAGAAAAAACAAAGTCGAGTTGCATATGAATTTTGAAAAGGATGTATGCGGTAAGTCCTCAAAAAAGGTTGATCTACACCTCGGACAAACGAATCCCGAGCATCAAAACAACAAAATGACTATAAGGCTCGACCATACAACTCGTCGAACGGGCGAGTTGGACCAAGCAAGACGGTCAACTCTCCCGTTCGTCGAGTTGAATCAAGCAAGCAATCCAACTTTCTCATCCGGCGACTTGGATCAACCAATCCATTTTCATTTTGTCCTCGTAACCCACTCTTCGAGATTGGGTAGGGCTTGTTCTGGTTTCTTCCTGATCGGAGTTACCATTTGAACTTTACGATTTAAAACTCGTAAGAACTTGTTTTCTCGTATGAAGTTCCAATTAATTGTGGAAAACGGCACCGGTTAACTAAACACCTAAAGCTGCCTCCATTATACGGGGAATTTGAAATTTCTTCGAGATCAACGTCGTTTCGGAAACGTTCTTTCGATAAATCCTAAAAACGCTTAAGTCGAAAGACACCCAAAAAGGTCTAAAACGTGGCTAAAGGCTCACTCACGAGTTTATACAAAATTGAGCCCAATCCCTATGACGGTTTGTCTTTTATATTGAAGCAAAAAATAAATGTCAAGTTCAGAAGATAAATGTGAAGTTTACGAAGATAAACACAAAGATCAAAGGAAAACGGATAATTCCCAGAAAGTGATAAACTCGACTGAGGGAAAAAATGGAAAGAGCAAACCGCCTCTAAGAGGAGTATATAAGAAGGTTAAGTTTGAACCAGACACGCAATTCTGTACTCAGAGAGAACATAGCACTTAGGGCAATTTAGGCATATTTCTGTTTTTCAGTTATTGAGCTGCGACTCAACTAGGTTAATCAGGTAATAAAAGGTCAGAACTAGAAACTCGCTGACGGCTATTACCGCTTAGGCTTACCTGTTGTAACGCTCAAATCACAGATTCGATTTATAATAATTTTATATGTTCTCATTGTTTGATTGTTTGGCATGTGGTTTAGAAGATATCTTGGACCTCTGGGAAATTTAGGTTTACTTAGCTTTACTATTTTCATCGGAAAATCGACAGTTCAAATTTTGGTTCCCACAGTTTGGCGCTAGAATGAGGGGGGGGGGGGGGTACGGATCAATCTATCTCTCCGCCACCATCGCTCAATCAAACATGTCAGCTCCCAATCTCAACAACCAACAAACTCGCGACGACAACATTGAAACACTCCAGAAACAAACGTCACTGCGGTTAACGCTGACGCAAACACCGCAGCGTTCGATGAGTTTAAGAAGATGTTCTCGACTTTCGAAAAGAATTCTGCAGAACAAGACAAGGCCACTAGTTCTCTCGTTAAGTAGGTTGAAACCCTAGCTGCAAGAACCAGGGCCGTTCTTCCACGTCGAGCAACGAGAATCCACGAAAGAAGACTCGATTTCAAAACTCCTTTGGACCAATCCGGGAACGCACAGTGAAAACCGTATGGACAAAATCCCGACGAAACTATTCCTGCGCCAGCACGGAAAAATCCGGTGGATCTTCCCCCTATTGAGGAAGAAAAAGAAGAAGGTGAAGCGAGCCCGTCGAGGTGGATTCAAGCTTACAGTCCAAACCCACAGACGAAGACATGGACTTGCATACATGTTGTATGAGGAGCCGCACGGCTCCTGAAGAATCCCAGTTCGAAAATACTATGACCGAAGAAGAAGAAGCCATCTTCTGGGACGAACAGGAAGAACTGGCAGAGAAGCAAACTCGAAAATCCGCCAGTAAAGATTCCGAGATCCGCGATCTCAAAGATAGCCTCAGGAAACAGTAGCAGAGTTTAAAGAGGTAAAATCTTAAATCCATCACGCTACTATCGCCGCACCAAAGATCGATCAACTACTCGAAGAGGCTCAGAAAACTCCCTTTACAACTCGCATCACCAAAACTCGAGTTTCGGATCCCGGGAAGATCATGGTGACGCCTTACGATTGTACAACCGACCCCAAGGCACACTTGAAGGCTTTCTAGATCACGATGGGAAGAGCCAAGTTAACAGAAATCGAAAGAGACGCTGGCGAATGCCGCCTATTCGTCAAAAAATTCTGAGGGGCAGCGCTCGACGCCTAAGGTGAATTTCAATCGGAAGTTTCCAGCAAATCGCTTCGGAGTTTCTCATGGAGTACTCTATGTTCATAGATCGGAAAACATCTAACGTCGATATCTTGAACCTATCCTAGGGAGAGGACAAATCTCTTTGCGACATCATAAAATGGTTTAAAACCGTTATTGAAAAATTCAGCTGAATTAGCGAAAAAGTGGCCATTGACGCGCTCCGAAAGACACTCTCGTTCAAGTCAAAGTTCAGGAAGTAGATAAGTCTGGAGAAATCATGTACGATCCTGGACGCGGCCCACAAGGCCACGGAATACATAATCATCGATGAGGAGTCGAAGGTCTTATCGCGAAAGCATAAAACGACCAAGACATCTTTGAAGGATCCAGGTTCGGATCAGAAATCGAAAAAACCAAAATCCTCGTAACGCCAAGAACGTCCATCGCGAGGAAGAAGAAACCCAGGGAGGCACATAGCAACGCCATCAACTCTGGATCGGAGCAAGGCCGGACAACGGGAAACACATGGACCAGGAATCCGAGCTACGACGAGAATGTGTTCTGCGACTTCCATCAAGCCGTGGCCACTCAATCATCGACTGCAAAGTTCTTGGGGCCAGACTGGCCACCAAACTGATCGCAGGACGACTATCTGAAGTTTTCAGTGTGAAAGATCTTATCCGTGATTCGGGCCGCCATACGAAAAACGATATGACCCCTCAAACAGAGAATCCTTCCTGTGGAAACTAATCAGGAGAAAAGCGTGGAAGAAGGCAAGATCAGAAGGGTAACGACAATAACCACCGCATAGTTAACATGATCATCAAGGGATCGCAGTACTGCGGTGACACCGTCTCAGCCATCAAGACTTATCAGCGTAAGGCTGAGACAAGCGTAAACTCACCCAAGTGGTCTGTACCCCGGGATGTCCCAAAAGGAGCGATCACTTTCGAATTAGAAGAAGAAGCCAACGGGATCGATCAGCCCCTCTGTGATCCACTCGTCATCCATCTTGCGATAAGAGATCTCAAGGTCGCCATAGTTCTCATCGATAGACGCATCATGGTCAACGACATCTTCCGCGATACTCTCAGAAGGATGAATGTGGGATGGGAGAAGTTGTACCATTGCCGAAGCCGTTGACTGATTTCTCAGGCACGACGTCAATGACCCTCAGATCTATTGATATAGCCTATTGTTTACCAATTTTAGACTCTATTTAGGGTCTGTTATGTGTGTTTTGGCTATGTTTTGATGTCTTTACAGGTTCATGTACGTTTTTGACATATATGGTGATACTTGGAGCTTTTGGAACATTTGGAGAGGAATAATCCGTAGCTGATCACTGAAGAGAATTGAAGTACGAGATTACCATCGATCAACGATACAACGTAGGCGTCGACCGATGTTACATGACCAAGATTGATCGATGTTGCACATCTGCCATTTTATCGATGTCCAGTTTGCAGACAGCCGACTTTCAAGCCCAAGTTAGAGACATGACATAAGATTACAAGATTATCCTTGGACGAGTTTTGACCTAGACATTAGGGTTTTATATTTATACTTTATGTATTGCACCAGGAAAAGGGGGGGCAAGAGTTTGTGTGTGTGCTAGTACTAGGGGTGCTAAGTGTTCTATGTGTGCTTTGAAACCCCAATATTTTATCTATGCATTTTATTCAGATTACTATTCTTACTTCAATTATGTCTGAGAAGTTATCAACTAGATTTAGGGTTTATCAATGGTACTGATGGATTACCCAAACAATAAAATTGTTAAGGTCATTATTAGATCTTTTAATAAAATTGAGTTTATTGCTTGTGTTCTAGAGTAGCTAACTAGAACCATGATAATAGGATAGTTAGGCGCAAGCGAGAGCATGGTCTAGTACCGGAATCTATTATGTTCAGCTAGGTTGCTAGAAACAAACGAGAGTTGATTTAGTCAATCTAGTGAACTTATCTAATTAGGTCATAAAGCTTGACTTAAGAAACCATCGATCGACGCATGATCATTGCCATGGATCGACGGTCATTCCGTGTCAACAAGCAAGAGCTGAGGCATTGGACTTAGTCAATAGATTAGGCGTGAATGTGAGAGCTGGTGTCTTTTACATTAGATTTCGAGTTCCATGATTAAATACGTTTAACGTCTATCTACTATAATCCACTTGCCTGAAACCCTAGATCTAGAATATTTCCATATTTACATTACTAGCATATTTCCATATTTACATTACTAGCATATTTCCATATTTACATTATTAGCATATTTCTATATTTACATTACTAGAATATTTTCATATTTACATTACTAGCATATTTCAATACTGCATCTATACCTTCTAATAAAGAATATTTTCTTGACATGATTACTTGCTACCAATATATATAGTTACTTAGCTTATTGATGTGGGGTTTTATTTCACTTTCCAATTAACCATATATTCCCACTTTACTCTCTCAAATAAGAGGTTCAATGCAGTATTTAGGGATCAAATCCACTGAGACTCTAAAATTGCACAATAGATTTATTACCTTCGAATTACGGCTAGATGAATTACAACAATAAAAATAAAAGCGATCTTTAAGATTGATTTGGTTTGTGAAGATTAATTTAGGGCACTGGACTTAGGGGAAATTCTCAGGTAGGTTTTAATAATGCAGATTAATAGATTGCTAGGGTTCTTTTAAGTATCGTTCTGAATTTAAACCTTAGAGTTTAGGATATCACTCTCGCGCATCTCGGCTGAGCGTCGATCGATAGCAACGCAATGGCGTCGATCGATGCTCATTCTTAACAATACTAATTTCATGGTTTAATATATTCTCTAAACTTCTAATTAACCTCTTGTTTGTTACTAGTTATTTAGATTATTTTAGATTTCAGGTTATAACCATGCTCTCGCTTGCGCAATAGAACCCTAATTTCTAAGATTGAAGTGATCAAATTAAATTTAGCATTAAGTACAACTTAAACAAAGAACCAAGAAGATTCCCTAACAATTCTATTAAATCACCAATACATTACTACCATTGAGTAACCCTAAATCTAATAGAGAACTACTCAGACATATCAATAAAAAACATCATTAAATTATGAATAAATTGCATAGAATAGAAGGAGTAAAAAGATAAGGAGTTCAAAATCTTCTCTGTATGATGATAAGATCTTTCTCTCCAATAGATGTAGCAATCTGGTGTAACTTTTGTGGCTGATTAGTTTCAGAATAATAAGCTTAGAGTTTAACAAAGATAGAAAACCCGAATAAATAGTCTAAATTGGGCCAATGACTTGTCTTTTAATTAATGAGAGTTATGGGTAAAACTTGTAATTTTTCAATCTTTCTGCCGACTTCGTCGTCGATCGACGCACAAAGTGTGACATCGATCGATGGTCCATCCATAATTATGGATCTGACTCTGGGTTTTTGCTGAGCAGTCCTAATTGCTCCAAAATAGTCCAAAAGCTCGAATTGCTTCCAATTAGTACCTAGACCTGTAAATGCTTTTAAACAATGCCAAATGCATATAAAAGACTCTAAATATACTATATATATCATAGGTAAAATACGTAAAATCCATAGTAAATCAAATCCCCCATACTTAACTTTTTGCGTGTCCTCAAGCAAACAAAGCCTGTGTGAGAAGTTTTGAAAAAAGAAAAATCACATACTATCTAAGTATAACAGTCACCTCACTTTCTTGCAGCCACATCCTATCAAATCAATCACAACGAAACTTTATATACCCTATCCTAGTATAGCAACCAAATCCATTCTACCAACAAATTAGTGAATACTAGTCTGACTCGCCCCTCTATGATTTCATTTCTTTGCATAAAATAAAGTGTGGGCCTTAGCTTGGGAGTATCGATCAAGGGACACATGGATTTTTACCTCTGCAAGTATCTGAACACACAGGTAGCCTTCTCTGATTCCTTTCCTCTCTCTCTTCTCACTTCTTCTCAGTCAATGTCTCCCTTGTTTTGTGGGTATCATTTAATTTGTTTAATTGACTGAGATATTTGGATAGGCTTCCATGAATCAAGCCCCAATGGTTTTTGCCACCATATCATGTTCACTTCTTTTTCACCTTTATCTCTTTCTAGGATCATATGGATCAAGTTTTAATGGTTGTATCCACCAAATCCTGTTCGACTCCTTTTTTTAAAACTCAAGGGGAGAGAGAGGGGAATCAGAAGCACACAAACTTTTACCTTCGAGACTTGCAGAAGGAATCCGATCCAATGTATGCCAAATCCCAAAGCAAGCAAATAATGTTAAGATTAGTGTTGGAAATCAGCTTCGGTTCCTCCGAACGTTCTAAGCAAGTGTGATATAGTGGCATGATGATCCACTTTGGTATCTCTAGTAATCTCTGCAAATAACCTTCTAAGAATGGTGCTAAACTATGGTTAGTCAATAGTAAATTTCTGATCATAGTCCTCTTCGTGACTCAATAAATTTTTTTGAAAAAAATTATATAGATATAAATAACACTCAAAAACAATGAAATAGCATTAGCGGACCTCCCCCAGACTTAAATTACACTGTCCCTAGTGTAATCCGCCTCGGATTGGTATGAGAAAATAAATCATAAGTAAATAATGCTAGAGATAGTCGAATTTACCAACATTGTTAAGTGTATCGATCAATGGCAGAAGGGGAGCGTCGACCGATGGTAAACCGTTATCGACGATCGATGAAGAACGTGTTGTGTCGATCGATGGGTAATTCGAGCTGTCGGGATACCTTGATACGTAGAATAGATATTAAATTAGGTAATAATATAAATAAAGTTATAAACCGGTTACGCTATGTTAGAACACCATCGATCCATAGAAAAAAGTGGGTGTCAAATGATGGTAGGAAGTCAGACTGAATTGTGTGTGTACCCTCCTCTCTGATCATCTCTCTCTAGGTTAGCTCTGTTAGACACTCAAACACATGGTGAAGATAAGATCAAATTGTGATAAATAAATAAGTAGTCGAAAGTAGAAATGCTACAAAAACAAATAAACATAAGTATAGTCTGAAAGAGAGATGAAGTAAAAGAGAAAGGAGTATCGAAAAGACTACTCCTCATCAGACGTATCCTGGTCCTGATGCTGCTGCTGTGGTGCTGGAGGTGCTCGGCTCTGGTCTTGGGACGGCTGTAGCACTGGCATCACGACATGGTCTCTAGTCTGGCCCATATCGCTCGAAGCGCGTCCACCATGACCCGCTGGAAAGTACCATGGTCGTGTATGGGCAGCTCTGGAATCACGAGGAAGGATGGAGGAGGTGGAGGCTGATGTGCTGGCTCGTCTGCTCCTGCTGCTGTGACCGCGTGCGCTGGGAGGAGACCTCCTCTGCGGAACATTCTGAGGGGTGCAATGAGGATGTGGTGCTCAGCTGGATGGAACGCGAGACACAATCAGAAAAGTCTGTCACCTCTCTCAGCTGGATGGTACCAATGTCAAATCTGTATATCTCGCATAGATGCGGGATGGGGATCCTGTACCAGATGCCTCTGATGAAGAAGGTCACGGTAGCCCCATGTGCCACATTCGCCATGGGTTATTGTAGAGCACCTGCGCTGTGGAGATGCACTGCCTCACCAGGTCTGAATAGAGTGGATATGGCTTAGTAGCCATGGTGCCTAATCCGAGCTCCTGCACCATCTGTTTGAAGTCGGTGTAGAGCCCCAATTTCTTCAGGGTCCGCTTGTCAGCGAACTTGGTCGGCTCGATGGTCACGCCTTGCCAGGCGTTGTAATAGAGACTGTCGAAGTCATCCCACTCCTCACTCAGCCGACCGTGTGTGCATTCTCTTGATGCCACAGATCTTAGACGGTGTGGATAGTCCTTGAATGTCACAAGGATAGCTTCCTCTTCATTGGGGCATGGGTCCGCATGGAGGACCCCGTGGTGGAGCGCTGGGACCACCGGCGTCGTAGCGTGCTTTAGTCCTTCGCTCGTCCATCTGCATGTATCGAAACAAAACACAAGTTAGAATCGATGTTTAAATTACAGGAGTAGCGGTGGATCGATGGTACTGCATGGTTATCGATCGACATAACCAAATGGCCATCGATCGATGTCGACACATGCATCGATCGATTCTGTGTCGCAGATCACTGTTCACAAAATCCAAAATGATCGACTCAAATCGTACAAATCGTGTATAAAAACGATGGATAGTCCCTAATATAGTACTCCATCATCCTAAATCGTTCTACATTCCGACTAAAACCACCAAAATTTTGATTTTTTTTCAAACCCTAAAATGTTCCATAAACTAAGAGATTTGGAGAACATACCGTGAATTTGAATGATATAAAGAGCTTAACAGGTAGGGAGCGTAGAAATCGTGTGGTTTAGGCTCAAAAATGAGCATAATCTGCCAAAACTTCAGAGAGAAATCGGGCGTAGAACTCGTGTGTGTGTTTTGGTGGTTTGGAGAAAAGTGTTTTATGAATTGGGGTCACGTCGGGTTAACCTCCCCGACGCACGACTGTCGATCGATGGCAATATAGGGGCATCAATCGATGGTCTGGCGATGACTCCTTATTTAATTTAGATTTTTATAATTGCATAAATAATAAGTAATTATTAAATATTTGTTAATTATTAAAGTATTACTGCTAATATATAAAATTTTCTTTTGGTTTTTGTATTTGTATCATTATATATATATATATATATATATATATTATTATATTAATAAATTAGTGGGTTGCCTCCCACTCAGCGCTTGTTTAAAGTCGTTAGCTTGACGGGGCATGGGCTCATCATACGTGATCAGGCATCTCTAGATGCGTGGTCTGTGTATGCGGAATATCAGATCTAGTCCAATAGTGTTTCACTCGCTGCCCATTTACCATGAAATCTTCACCCTTAGTACTAAACAGGACAATTGTCCCAAGAGGGGTAACTTCTTTGATGGTGAAGGGTCCGGACCAACGTGAACGTAATTTCCCAGGGAATAGGGTTAGCCGAGAGTTGTACAGAAGCACTTGATCATTTGGTTCAAAATGACGTAAAATAATTTTCTTGTCGTGATAGGCTTTCGTTCTCTCCTTGGACGATTTTGAGTTCTCGTAAGCGTGATATCGGATTTCGTCGAGTTCGTTTAGCTTAACTAATCTTTTTCTGCTGCGGATTTAGCAACAAATTTTATTATTTTTATGGCCCATTCGGCTTTACGCGCTAGCTCTACAGGGAGAAGGCAGTATTTTCCATAGATTAAGTGTAATGGGGTAGTTCCTAATGGAGTTTTAAATGTTGTTCGGTATGCCAAAGTGCATCATCTAAATTCAAAGACCAATCTTTATGAGTTAATCCTACTGTCTTTTCTAGGATTTCTTTGATCTGACGGTTGGATACTTCTATTTGTCCGCTGGTTTGAGGGTGATAGGGTGTAGCAACTTGATGGTGGACTCAATGTTTCTTAAGCAGTTTTTCGAACACTTTGTTAATCAAGTGTGACCTACATCGCTTATTATGATTCGTGGGACTCCAAATCTGGGAAAGATAATATTGCTAAAGAGTTTAACGACTATGGCAGTATCGTTTCTGCTAACAACAACCAGTATGTATTTGTTTCCGTGCGAAGAAGGAAAAGGACCCATGAAATTGATGCCACAGCAATCGAACACTTCAACTTCAAGTATGAAATTTTGTTCCATCTCGTTTCTCTTGCTGATTTTTCCTCGTCTTTGGCAGGGGTCGCATTTCGCTACATAGGCTTGAGCATTTTGAAAGATAGTGGGCCACCAAAAGCCTGCTAGTAGGATTTTTAACACTGTCTTAAAAATAGCGAAATGTCCGGCGTAATCGGATCCATTACAATGATACAGAATATCTGCAGTTTCACTTTCGGCAACACATTGTCTATATATGCCGTCACAGCAGTGTTTGTAAAGAGAAGGTTCATCCCAGTGGTATCTCCGGATTTCTCTCAAAATTTTCTTTTTATGATATCCTTTGAAGTGTTTGGGTTCTACTTTGGCCGCAAGATAGTTTACTATATTTGAATACCAAGGTCTATCGGTGGTGTTCAGTGCACACACACCATGACTTAAACTTCTACCTCCGGGAAAATCACTATTTGGAAGTGAAAGATTACAACTGACGTTGATATTGATAGGGATGATTATTTCATTGTCTTTTTCGAAGGCATCGTCGGTCGACGGTATATGCGTAGCATCGATCGATGTTTGACTGGTGTTGTCGTTGGATGAGCTTAGCATAGTGTTGATCGATTCTAGTTCAAGTGACGAACTAAATTTTTTGATGAAAGTCGATTCTGCTAAATAGACATTTTCTGTGTGAAAGAAATTGCTGTAGGGATGTCTTCATGTACTCTTATTCGTGACAAGTGATCTGCGACTCCATTTTCTAGTCCTTTCTTGTCTTTTACCTCTATATAAAATTCTTGGAGCAGTAGAGTCCACCGTAAAAGTCTCGGGTTAGCGTCCTTTTTGTTCATTAAATATTTTAATGCGGCGTGGTCGGTGTGAACAACTACTTTCGAACCGACTAGATAGGAACATAATTTTTTGAAGGCGAATACTACAGCTAGTAACTCTTTTTCCGTTGTCGCATAGTTGCGTTGCGTGTGATCGAGGGTCCTACTAGCGTAGTATATAGTGTGTAACGTTTTGTCCTTTTTCTGCCCGAGCACAGCGCCTACAACGAAGTCGCTTGCGTCGCACATAATATCAAAAGGTAAATTCCAATCCTGTGCTTGGACAATAGGGGCGGATATGAGTACTGATTATATTTCTTTAAAGGATTCGAGACATTTAGGTTTAAAATCGAATTTCACTTCTTTGCACAGAAGTGCAGTAAGGGGTCTAGCAATTTTGCTAAAATCTTTTATGAATCGTCTATAGAATCCACCATGTCCTAGGAAACTTCTAACGTCTTTATCATTGGTGGGTGTCGGCAGTCCAGTCATTATGTCAATTTTTGCTCTGTCCACCTTAATTCCGGCTGCTGAGACCTTGTGTCCCAAGACAATTCCGCTGTTAACCATAAATTGGCATTTTTCCCAGTTCAAAACCAGATTTTTCTCTTCGCATCGAGCTAATACATTACACAATCTATGGAAAATCCTGCCTTTCTTCGTGTGGCAGCATGTCCTAGGAAACTTCTAATCGTGTGACAGTTCTAGTAGGGATCAATTCATATTTATCATTCTTTACTACGGTAATTCCTCCTTTCTTCGGGACAACATGAACTGGACTGACCCAGTTGCTGTCTAAGATCGGGTAAATGACGCCTGCCTCTAAGAGTTTCATGATCTCCTTCTTAACTACTTCCTTCAGGTTAAGGTTCAATCTCCTCTGATGCTCGATGGATGATTTTGATTAATCATCAAGGTGTATCCTATGCATACATAAATCAGGATAAATTCCCGGTATGTCATCTAGAGAATATCTTAGAGCTTTGCGGTGCTTTTGCAGTTTATTAAGCAATAGTTCTTGCTCTCCGCTACTCAAATCGGCATTTATTATGACACGGTATGAGTTTTCGTAAAGAAAAGCATATTTAAGGCCATTTGGAAGTGGTTTAAGTTTGACTTAGGTGCTTTAGCTTTTCTTTAATAGTCGGTTGGAATACACTGAAGATCGATGGGGACGTCGGGAAGTCGATCTATGGGTGTAGACAGATCGAGATGTATGTCTATATTGAAAATTCCTTATGTGGCGTCCATCAACCTTGTGTACTCTCTAGTGTGATCTCCTAACGTATGGATGTCGCCTTCAGAGGATTTGCTTGCTTTCTCCAAAGGTTCGTTCGTGCACATATCTATGAATGATTCTTCTACTATATCAGAAAGATGATCGATATGGTAAGTTTGACTGTCGATCAAAGGTTTGTTTTATTATCTTTTCCAAGTCAAAAAACATCGGTATCTTCCCGATGTTGAGGCATATACGTCCTCCTCTAACATCAATGATATTCCTAAAATAATTAGATTTCGAGGTTCTCGCTCATATTTAAGCACTATGAAATCTGCAGGTATATCTCAGTTATTAAAGCATACAAGAACGTCCTCAAGTATACCCTTCGGGATTCTAGTGGATCTGTCAGCTAAAACGAGAGTGATTTTGGTAGGTTGAAATTGTGTTAGCCCGAGAGTGACTGCGATGTAGTAAGGCATCATTTTTACAGTAGAGCCTAAATCGCAAAGGAATTTTTGAAATCTCTCATTGCTAATAGTGCAATCTAAAAAGAAACTACCGGGATCAGGGAGTTTAAACAGTGTTTTTCCTATAATGATTTCACTCAGCTCTTCAGATACCATCATCACGCAGTATTCTGGTTCATGGAATCCTCGTTAAGCTGCAACTTTCACGTACTGCTTAATGGTGGGCGAGATGTGAATGACATCACTTAGTGGCATCTCAATGTTTATTTTGTCAAACGCTTTCTTGCATATTTCTTTGTCAAGCTGTTTCTTTTTCTGCTTAGTATTTTTCATTCATTGTGATTTTCTCGAATTCATCGATGGTGATACTTTCTTTAAAGCCAGGGGCGAGTTGTCGACCGCTTCGTAAAGCTACGGCATTTCATTGTTATATGGGGTTAGTGTCTGCTTTACCAGGTAAAAATCCATCCTCTTTTCTGATGGACATAGCATTGCTCGCCACATGGTTGTCGATTCTCCTAATGTGTTCGCTCAGAGATTCAAAATTTTCTGTCATTTCTGAGTATATAAGATCTAACTTCTTATTTAGGTCGGCGGCTATTTCACGGTTTTCTGTGAAGACTTGGTTCATTTTTGACTTCGAACTTTTTTCGAATCTGTTCATAGTGGCGTTGCAGTTTCTTGTCGAATCGCCTGTGTCTTTCCTAAATCGTTGATCGTGCTGGTGCATCACAACAGATAATTCAACTCGTTTTTCGAAATTGGATGGGGCAGAGTCGCTCTCAGAGTAATATCGAGATAGGTAATTTATGTCCAGAAAGGCTGCCACTGATGCCAGAGTTTTTCTAACTCGGATCGAGTGCTCCTCCTCTGTGAATAATGGTGGTTCCTTCCTTTTCGATGTCTCTTCTTTTGAAAGCTCGACCTAAGGCTATGTTTTCTATTAGCCTTTTAGCGCTCGTAGGGCTCCGGGTTCCGAAGTTCCTGTCGCTGGCTGTTATAAAGGATGGTTTGATAATCTAGGTTGAGTCCTCTATAAAAAGTGTTGATTAGTTGGGGCTCTGAAAATCCATGGTGCAAACACGAAAGTTGGTAGCTCTTAAACCTATTCCAGGAGTTTCTAAACTATTCACGACTACCTTGAACGAAAGTGGATATTTCTCTTTTTGATTCCCAGTATCTCTCCTCGTCATAGAAGTAATTTATGAAAGCGCTTCGAATCTCTTCCCAACAAGTCAGAGATCCTGGTGGTAGCTGGTTCAGCCACCTCCTGGCATCGCCCTCCAGGGAAAAAGGAAAAAAGTTTGCAGCGATGGAAATCGTCGTTCACCATGTCTTCTAGCATCTCGATGTGATCATTCGGGTGTTCAGTAGGAGAGCCACTAAACTGATTTTTTTGCGCCATAATTAGGAAATCGATATCAAGTTCAGAGCTTCCAGCATGGTTGTCGGATAATCGAATCGCAGATCTATTGGAATAATTTCTGATGGGATTTAGGTATTCGAGCATTTGAATTCAAGCCTTATCTCACTCTTTGGATATTTAGTGATTCGATTAGGAATTTCAGCTTCCTGATAATAAATTAGTTGGCTTGCTTCGTTGCTTTCAGATGCCATACTCATCCGTCTTTTACCAAAAGAAAATTCTTCGGCCATCTGCATCAAAAGCTCTCTTTCCATACTCTACGTGACCGTCTATCAGTAATGGATTTATCCAAATGATCGGTTCTGGAGTTTCTGAACTAAAGGGGTTAGATGTACAGAACTCATGTACTCCTAGAATAGCGGTATCGATTGATGCATGCTTCTTGTTGTCGATCGATTCTTGAGTTTGGATAGGCTCGTGCTTCTGCTCCTTGTTGTCGATCGATGCCGGTACCTGTGTGTCGATCGATGGCTGTTGCTCTTGTCCAAATAAATTTCCTTATCTTTAGCCACAATAAGGGCGTTTTCTACATCCTCCTTAGGTAGATTTAGAAATCTCCCATAAAGATCTCATGCACGTCCTTTTGTGTCTCTGAAAATTCCCAACTCATCTAGTCTCAGATAACCATCTTCTGTATCTTCTGCTCCAAGTACATGTTCTGGTTTTCGTTTGAGGTCGTTAGATGGACAAGATATGCCGATTATTGATGCTAGATTGCCCACTCTCGTGTTCATTACCCAGCCATCTTCTTCTTCCAGTGCCAGGCTGCGCGACTCAATCAACTCTTTCTCTCTGTAGTCTTCCTAAGCTCTACCGTATCCTTGGTAAGCCGGATATATGTTGATCGATGGCATATGTGGACCGTCGATCGATGCTGGATAATCAGATTGGTGACCAAAAAGGTTCCCAGTTCCATTGGCCATTGCAAGTATGTCTGCCACATCTTTCTTTGTGACATGTAGAATTCTGCCATCCATAGCTCTTGCATTACCATCTGGATCACTCATAATACAGTACTCATCTGGTTGTAGATAACTATATTTCCTTTCGCGTTCTGCAGCTGAATCTCGTTCGGTTTCTGCTTCGTACCCAGCACTAATCGATGGTGTATGGTTGCCGTCGATCGATGTCGATTTCCCAGGTTGATGGGAAACATGAAAAACTAAATCCTCTTTCATAGCAATCCCCCGGTACTCATTTATTTCTTCTCCTTTGTAGTCTTCGTCGTACTTGGGGTAGGCTGTGTTGTAATCGAAGTCGCCACCATAGGTGTTGAATTGTTCAAATGTTTAAGTGTCGATCGATTCGATAGGGTGGGGGTCGATCGATTCAATAGGGTGGGTGTCGATTGATTGATGAATTGTAAGGCCGTCGATCGAGGTGTTGGGTGGGGTGTCGATCGATTCTCCTTCTTCTGATTCCTCACGGAACTCGTAATCGCAGAAGCATGTGGCCACAAGCTACGCATCATTGCAAAATTTTGTGAGGGAAATTTTATTCTTATAAATTTCATAATACACAATATGATCAATCAAGGAAAGGCACAACCTGTTTGTCTGCATGTTACAGATAGCTCCTACGGTGGCCATGAAAGCTCTTCCAAGTAACAGAGAAGAGTTCCAATTGATCTGGATATCCATCACATGGAAGTCTATCGGGACTAAGACGTCCTGAATTTGCAGTGGGAAATCTCTTCAAATACATCTTGAGTCTACTCTAGAGCAATCCACAAAAATGAAAGAATCACTGGAAGGCTCCACTCTGAGGTTCAACTTCTTTGCAATAACTTTGGATATGATGCTCTCTGACGATCCGGTGTCGCATAGGGCATTGGGAAACTCGTGGTTTTTGATCAGACATGGCACCACAAAATTCCTAGGATCACCTTTCTTCATCCGAATGATCCTTCGCCTTCTTCTAGGATGATCCTTGGTAGCCTTATCAACCATCATGGGCTCCGATGTGTCCATGTTCTGCTCTGGAGTTGTCTTGTTCGTGACCTGTGGTTGACTAACTGGTTTTGTTACATTGTACCATCGATTGATTGTACGATCTCTACGTCGAGTGATGCTCGAAGATTTTCTCGATTTTGTCAAATTAACAGGAACAGTCGATCGATTATCTCTGGTCGGTGTCGATCGATGCGTGTGTGAACTGCCTAACGAACTCGGATTTCCTATACGAAATGCTTCCTCTTGTGGCTTCTCTTTCTTGAACTCTACCCAAAAATCATCATCAATCACAGCATTGACGTGATGTTCCTGCCCAGTTTTTCCTTCTTCTTGACCATAGCCTCGTATCTCTTAAGGGAGTCACTCCCCTGAGTCACCTGATTTTGCAGCTTTTCAAAACTGGTGTTGAAATCTTCGATCTTTGTGTTTAGGTGGAGGTACATGAAATCTAACTTGTCATTGAAATCCACAATCATCTTCTGCTGTCCGTCCAATACTTTGTCAAGCATAAATTAGATCCATGGCTATTCTGATGGGCCTTGAAATCTCCATGCTTCTGGCAGCTTGGGATTTAGCTTCAGGTTGAGCTATTGCAGCTTCTGCTTCTGCCTCTGCATCAGGGATTACCCAGATGACCATTGAGGTCATGCAAGTCTCCATTCTCATTCTGAACCACTATTATAGGCGCAACCATCTGAACTCGTTTGCTGTCGTCTATCGATGCGGGTGAGATTATGTCGATCGATGCTAAGTGATCAATGTCGGTCAATCCTGTCCGTAAAGAAGTGTGGGTCGATGCTAAGTATATGCCGTCGATCGATGCTTGTTGTCTTTCCTTGCGGATCGTACGCTCGAGTTGCTGTGGGTCTTAGAACAGTAATTCTTGTCCTTTGTTGCTCCTGATACTCTTTTGCATGCACCTTGAAAACAAAGAAAAATAAAAATCAGTAACTAGAAAGTAACAACAAACCTAGACTAAATCCTATAAATTAAATCTAATGGCGATCAATGTTCCCCGGCAACGGCACCAAATTTGACATCTCGTGTTTTTATTGTTCTAGCAGGGTATAAATATTAAATATACTATAAAAGCTACATTAAATTTCCCGCCTGACACACAAAACAATACTCTTGCCAAGTTACTGACTGGAAGGAAGCCGTTGTCAAATATTATTTCTTATTTCTTGCCAAGAGAGATTTCTTATTTTTTATTATGCACTCTCAATCCGGGTCACCCGCCTAACATTATTTTATTACATGTAATATTTACCATGAATCAAACCCGGGTCACCCGTGTGACAGGGGGGTATACTTACAACTATACTACATCAAATTTGGCGCCGTTTCCGGGGAGCGAGAATCGCCATTAGACTTGATTAATATGTTTAGTCTAGGTTTTTATTTTCTGTTTCAGTTACTGACTTTAAATTTTCTTGTCTTTCACGTACATGCAGAGCAGTACCAAGAGTAATAGGGAAAAATACTTACTTTTCTCAGACCCAACAGCTATTGAACGCACAATCCACAGAGAGAAACCTCTAGCATTGATCGACAACAACACTTCGACGTTGATCGACGCCACTCTTGGACGAACATTGATCGACACTTCAACTCTACCATCGATCGACGGTAACCGGCGAGTAGAGATGGTTGCGTCACTTATTCTTTCTAGGGACGGGAATGGAGACCTGGATGACCCTGAGGATTATCTGTGTAATGTAGCAGGTCAGAAGTTAGATGCACAGGGGGCTGTAATCCCTGAGAATCGATCGATAGCAGAGTTGATCAGGCCTACTCGATTCTTTATTAACAAGTCTGCGATTCAACCTCGAGAAATCCAGGGGGTCAACGGCCAGATAAGACCTGCATGCTTTACTCATGTGAGTGAGCACCCCTTTCATGTCCTTCCTCATTAAGATCCCATGGACCACATTGAAACACTAGAGGATTTTGTTTCTAGCATCCTGGAGCATGATTAAACTAAAGACTATCTTCTATGCACATTATTCAAGTATTCTCTATCTGGGAATGCACTTATTTGGCTGAAACTTCTGGCACCAGGATCTCTCACTACCTGGGATGATGTCAAGACTGCGTTTTTGACTAATTTTTTTGATGATGCAAAGACCAAAGAGCTAAGGCATAAGATTTTGACATTCTCTCAGGGACCTACTGAAAGGTTTAGAAGCTCTTTGGATAGATATAGGGGGTACCAAAAAGACTGTCCACATCATGGTTTCACGGAGGTTCGACTGCTGGGATTTTTCTCCAGAGGTATTGAAGCGCAGTATCATATAATGTTGGATCAGGCAAGCGAATGGAACATTGGTACTAGGACTGCAGAGGAACCTAAGAGCCTGATTCAGAACTTTGTGTCTAGCAACAATATTAGGAATATGGATACCCACAGAATGCAATCAGGTGTTACGAATAATGACAAGATCATTGAGGTCGAGGACAAAACTGATTTTGTACATGAAGTCTCGTTGGTGGAACAAGCTGCAAAAGAGGATTAGAATCATATAAATGAACTATGCTTTCAGGACCATATTAAGAGGATGGAATCTATGATGGAACGAGCCATAGAAATTCAGCTGAAGATAAGTGCATACTTAAATCTAAGATTGGATTCTATCCCGAAAGAGATGAATGGAAAATTAAAAGCCATGAACACCCATTTCAGGATGCTAAACACCCAAATTTGCCAGAAAACAGAAGCTGTGAAGCGGTTAGAAGCTCTAGTTAAAGAGAATGCTGAGGAGAGCAAGATGCATCAGGTTGTTGCCATCTTAGATAATGACTTTGGGGAAGTAATCGAACATGAGTAGCTGGAAGAAGGTGCTTTTCTAGTCGAAAGTTCTATGACCTTTAGCAACTCGCAATGGTGTCGATCGACACCATTAGATGAGCATCGATCGACACCCATAGAAGAGTACATAAGAACGGTGAAAATTCTGTGCCACTCAGACTTCGCCACACGACACCGACTTCCTCCCAACCCATATTGTGTTAAAACAGACTCCGTCGATCGACACCAACATGAAAACATCGATCGACATCAATGAACGACAAACGATCGACGACAGCAGACGAGCATCGATCGACACAGCAGACGAGATGGTAATCATCAAGAAATCGATAGAGGTGGTGCTGGTCGATGGAGTTGCTACTGTTTTATTCCAAGACAATCTGAAACAAGATAGAATAGTAAGGTAATGATATGATAAATAAAATAATAAAAAATGAAATAAAAGAGAGAAGGGATGGAATGGTCGATGGATTGAAGGTTAAATATGGATGGATGGATGGATCGATATTGCTGGATGGATGACGATTGACTCTCTCTATCCGTGGGTGTTGATTGACTCTCTCAATCTGTGTCTCAAGGCTTCTGAATTTCTCTAGGAACCTATGAACCACGAACTCTTATAGTCTCCTAAGTATCTCACACCTAGAAACTAAAGAACAACTCAAAGACAACTCTTTGGAAGAAATACTCTTGGTACTGATTTTTATTGATTGAAAGGTAACTCTAAAATGTAAAAATGAGTGTGCTTATATAGGGCACGACATTAGACAAATACCAAATGGTCATATGAAGCAAAAGGAAACAAAATTAAACAAAAGGCTTAAATGGTGCTGATCAAGATTGAAATAAGGTCTTTTAGAGAGATATCTTTGGGATTTGGTCTTGGCTTAAGGTTCTTTGAATCTGGACGGTTTAAGGGGGTAAGAGAGCTTCCTGTGAACCTTCTGGATGTATTGTAGGGTGCTTAACTCGTGCATAAGCTGAGAGGAATATAGCTGTTTGAGTTTGAATTCTTGAGACTCCAAATAAGGTAAGTGTGGCCAGAAATAGATCCTCCTGATCCTATGCTTCTTGGTCCATGGTAAGAACAATTCTACTCCACCTGTACCCTTGGATATACTTCCTAGATGATAATAAAACACTCCTGGTCGCCATGATTCGGTTTGACTAAGATTGAACCAGCTAGCTCCCAATTGAGGCAAGTGTAGCACTGGTTTGGCCGGTTTTGGAGAATGGATCATAACTTCATAATTCCGTGACCTTTTCTTCTCATTATGGGCTTGTTGGAAATATAAGAGATCCATCTTGAAGTCCATGAGTTTTTTTGGGTCGGATACCTTCTTCCTTGGGCTTGAAACAACTTCTAAACTCGGATGCTCGCAGATGAACGGGCTGAAGAACCTCCGGTTTGTAAAATTCATATCTTCCTGGTTCGAATAGATTTGAAAATAATTCCAATTGGGGATGACTACTTCTTGAGAATAGAATGCTTTAAAATTTGTTTCATGGCAAAAGTCCTCCGTGTTGAAGAGATATGGTGTTTTGACTGCACACATGTCATGGCTTGTCCTTTGGTTGACTGATTGGTGCAACTGGTTGGCCTCTGGTTCAGCTACTGGTTTTATGGCCGCATCATACCCTCCCCCTTGAAAAGGTTTCGACCTCAAAACTGGATAACCTGCACCAATACAGAGCAAGTCAGGTTTCATCCTCCTTTGAGACTCTAGGGACTTACCTTGGTATTTTATCGGTTTGCTCTTTGGTGGCACATCTGGTGGTTCTACTTTCAGTAGGAACGACAGGAATACTCCTATGTTTTGGTATGGAACTCTTATGGGTGGTGTTTTATCTTCTGGATCGTCTGGAGTCAAGATGTTGATGACAACTTCTTGTTTCCCTTTCTCCCTTAAACACCTTGTGATATCCTTGTGTGGATCATCCATGTTGTCCTTAGCCTCTGTTCCTGAAATAAAATCAACACTTTTGGCAGGAAAAAAGTGAGTCATATCTATTCTTGGGTTTTTATAAATAGCACAAATACGGTTTAGATTTACCCAAGTAGTTTCAGCAAGTGGAGGAATGGTTGGCTTATTACTCTTTTGGATCCAATGATCCAGAATCGGGTTTCCTGTACCACAAACACACAATTTAGTGTTACTGATTGTATCTTGGTCTTGGATCATACCTGGTATAGTGCTGGTCGGATTGGGCAGTGTGGATGCCTCAGAATCCTTAGGCAACATGATTTGCCTTATGTCTTGAGCTTTATTTCGGTCCATCACAAGAGTTACTCCTGGTGGCTCCTTTTTAATGGGCTCATGCTCCTTAGGACCTGCAGTAACACCATCTGGCATAGACAAGTGCATTATAAAAGCATTGAGAACCAACAAATCAGATTGAATTAAACTATCACTGATTTTTGATATTTCAGTTTTCTCTCCTAGTGATGTTTCATTCAAAGTTTTCTTAGATGGACAAACAGCAGCAAAGTGCCCACGCTTATGGCATCTATAACAAGTTGGGTTCTTAGGTTTCATAAGGTCAGAAGACTTACCTTGGTTTGATGTGTTCTCCTCCTTGGGGTTTAAAGTCTCCTTGAGCCTTTTACACATCTCTTGTATCCTTTGCAGCTCAGGTAGGGGTGTGGTGATTGGCTCTGGCTGAACCTGGTTTGATTGACCCGACTTCTTAAGCCCTTCTTGGTGTGTAGGTACACTAGAGGACATCTTCTTGGGTTCATGGTCGTGAGCCTTCTTTGGTTTAAGGACAGTATGCGGTTTTGGTGTAGACATCACTTTCCTTGCTGTTGCTTGACAATGGAACTTTGATGTGGCAACCACTTGGTCTTGATACTTCTCTGAAAAATCCTTATACATCCTGGCATTAAGGTCTCTCCAGTTTACCACAGGTGGGTTGTGGATGTTTGGACTTCTCTCCTTTAACCACCACTTGTAAGCATTCCCCGTGAAGGCTTGGACAGCTTGTGATAGCTTCTTTTCTTTGGGAATGTTGTTGGACCGCAGTCACTTCTCCATATTCATTTCCCATCTCAAATACACCTCAGGGTTCTTGCTGGAACCTGAAAAAACTAGAGTGTTGGATGTGTAAGCAGAAGTTTTGCTTACTTCTTTCCTTTGGCCGGCTGGTGTATGTTGAGCTGTCTTTATTCTGGTGGGCTTAGGTTGAGATGGTATTCTAAATGGGACATGTCCATAACCTACTGCCTTCTCATGTATCTTTGTGAAGTTGTAGTCTTCATAAAATCCGTCCTCCTCTTCCTCACCATAATCTGACCATGGACAGCTTCGTCTTGACCATGATTGTTTGATTGGTGTGTCCTCTTCACAACATCTACTATTGGACCTGGTGAAAATCTGCTCAAGAGGATCTGGTTCATCTCTAATCTCCTCATTGTGGCGTCCATAACTGATTTCAGAATCAGTCTCATAAGAAGACTGGTACACTTGGTCATCTCCTTCATCACTTAAGTAATCCGGTTCTTCTCCCCAATCTATTTCTGAGGTATTGATCTCACTTAGATCATCTTCTTCATACCCCATAGACTTTACTTGATGTACCTTGCAAGATAAATAAATCAAACTATTGCCTTAGGTATCTGATAAATCAAATGAACAATGATAATGCAACTTATGCTAAACCGATAATTATGCAAATAATGGACTAAGTTGAATAATTTTTTTTTTGAATGCAAAGTTATATGCACGAAATAAATCAGAATGATATGTAATTATGCAAGTGGTAATAAGAAAGAATACTAAGAAACAAAAGCAGTGACAATATATATTTTTTTGAATTTTCTTGAATGCAAATGATTTTAACCAACAATATGCAAAGGATGTAAACTATGCAATTGATTTTTTTTATGCAAGCACGAAATAAATCAGCATGGGGTTATTTTAAAAAAAGAATGGCAAGAAAATATAATGAAAAGCTATCAATGATTATTTTTTAAAAGTTTTTAGTATAAGAATTCAATAAACCGAAAAAGGAAACAAGGAAATAAAATAAATGCAAAGATCTCCAATATAGCAATGGGAGCTGGGGCAATGAATGCAAACACTTAGACTAAAATTTCAAATGAATTTCGTGGATCAAACAACTCAATTTCTTATTCTTTAGTTTTCTTTTTATCAAGAACACAAAAAATGGCAGAAATAAAAACTAGAAAAAAATGATGGTTTTTATGGGTTTTCGATTTTATAAAATGCAAACTAAGCAAGAATGAAACTAAAAGATGATAGAGAGGGGTGATATAACCTGGGTCAGGATCTTTTAAAAATCTGATACCAAATGTTACAGGCTGGGAAGCGAGGGTGGTGTGATGGGCGATGAGATGGTAATCATCAAGAAATCGATAGAGGTGGTGCTGGTCGATGGAGTTGCTACTGTTTTATTCCAAGACAATCTGAAACAAGATAGAATAGTAAGGTAATGATATGATAAATAAAATAATAAAAAATGAAATAAAAGAGAGAAGGGATGGAATGGTCGATGGATTGAAGGTTAAATATGGATGGATGGATGGATTCATATTGCTGGATGGATGGCGATTGACTCTCTCAATCCGTGGGTGTTGATTGACTCTCTCAATCTGTGTCTCAAGGCTTCTGAATTTCTATAGGAACCTATGAACCACGAACTCTTATAGTCTCCTAATGTATCTCACACCTAGAAACTAAAGAACAACTCAAAGACAACTCTTTGGAAGAAATACTCTTGGTACTGATTTTTATTGATTGAAAGGTAACTCTAAAATGTAAAAATGAGTGTGCTTATATAGGGCACGACATTAGACAAATACCAAATGGTCATATGAAGCAAAAGGAAACAAAATTAAACAAAAGGCTTAAATGGTGCTGATCAAGATTGAAATAAGGTCTTTTAGAGAGATATCTTTGGGATTTGGTCTTGGCTTAAGGTTCTTTGAATCTGGACGGTTTAAGGGGGTAAGAGAGCTTCCTGTGAACCTTCTGGATGTATTGTAGGGTGCTTAACTCGTGCATAAGCTGAGAGGAATATAGCTGTTTGAGTTTGAATTCTTGAGACTCCAAATAAGGTAAGTGTGGCCAGAAATAGATCCTCCTGATCCTATGCTTCTTGGTCCATGGTAAGAACACTTCTACTCGTCCTGGACACTTGGATATACTTCCTAGATGATAATAAAACACTCCTTGTCGCCGTGATTCGGTTTGACTAAGATTGAACCGGCTAGCTCCCAATTGAGGCAAGTGTAGCACTGGTTTGGCCGGTTTTGGAGATTGGATCATAACTTCATAATTCCGTGACCATTTCTTCTCATTATGAGCTTGTTGGAAATATAAGAGATCCATATTAAATTCCATGAGTTGTTTTGGGTCGGATACCTTCTTCCTTGGGCTTGAAACAACTTCTAAACTCGGATGCTCGCAGATGAACGGGCTGAAGAACCTCCGGTTTGTAAAATTCATATACTCCTGGTTCGAATAGCTTTGAAAATGATTCCAATTAGGGATGACTAATTCTTGAGTGTAGAATGCTTTAAAATTAGTTTCATGGCAAAAGTCCTCCGTGTTGAAGAGATATGGTGTTTTGACTGCACAAATGTCCTTGTTGGTCCTTTGGTTGACTGATTGGTGCAACTGGTTGGCAACTGGTTCAGCTACTGGTTTGATGGCCGCATCATATGGGATAGACTAAAAGTGTGGGGTTTATTTCATGGATAGAGCGGTCTGAAGATCCAGCACCTACATCTGATTCAAATCGCGAAACCACAGAACCAGCATCATCGTCGCTTGACACTCGCCTAATAGCATCAATCGACACTCTCCCGATTTTAGAGCAACATGTGATTGAAAAGCCTAAGTCTAGGGGAAGGGCCATGAAGAAGAAAAATAAAAAGAAGGTAGATACAGATTTCTTGTCACTGGTTCCTTCACGATATTATGAGGGAAGTCTTGAGTATAGGATGTGCTGCAAAGGAAGTATGCAACCTTTTACTAAGGTCAGGGTGCTATGTGATCAAGAGATGAAAGACAAAGGGGAAGCTTCTGCAAGAGCTTTTATAACAGGATCAAGAAAATGAGGAAGAGGGACACTGAGAGGGGTTCTGGAGCAATTTCTCCTTCTCATCCGGATTGAATCAGAGTTCCAAAACGTCGAGCTAAAGACTATAACCAAAGCGCTGAGTGGGAGGCAACCCACTGTTTAGTAAGTTTTTATTTACTTTTTTTACTTATACTGCTACTTATTTCGAGTTTTTACTTTGTTTTTGTAGACTGTTTGAGTCCACCATCGATCGACATAATAGAGGCACCATCGGTCGATGTTGGATCGGGACCATCTATCGACCACACATGCCTACCATCGATCAAAATTTCTATTTAAGCTATTTACTTATGATTTAATTTTTCCTAACAAATCCGGAACGGATTACAATGGGGACAATGTAATTTAAGTCTGGGGGAGGTTCGTTGATGCTCTTTGGTTTGTTTTGAATCTCATTTAATATATATATATATAAATAAAAAATTTCAAAAAGTTTCATTGAGTCAAGAAGGAGACTACGATCAAGAATTATTATTGACTAACCAAACTTTAGCACCATTCTTAGAAGGTTGTTTGCAGAGATAATTAGAGATACCAAAGTGGATCATCCTGCCACTATATCACACTTTCTTAGAAAGTTTGAAGGAACCGAAGCTGATTTCCAACAGTAATGCTGACATTATCAGCTTGCTTTGGGGCTTGGTATACATTGGATAAGGTTCCTTCTGCAAGTCTGGAAGGTAAAAGTCTGTGTGCTTCTGATTCACCTCTCTCTATCTTCAGATTAAAAAAGGAGTCTAACAGGATTTGGTGGCTACAGCCATTAAAGCTTGAGTCATATGATCCTTGAAAGAGATAAAGGTCAAAAAGAAGTGAACATGATCTTGTGGCAAAAACCATTAGGGCCTGATTCATGGAAGCCTGTCCAAATATCTCAGTCAATTAAAAAAATAAACAGATACCCTCAAAAGAAGGATGACATTGACTGAGAAAAAGTGAGAAGAGAGAGCGGAAAGGGATCAGAGAAGACTATATGTGTGTTCAGATACTTGCAGGGGTAAGAGTCCATTTATCCTTTGATCGATAATCACAAGGTAAACTTGCACTTTATTCTATGCAAAGAAATGAAATCAAAGTTAGACTAGTATTAGCTAAATTGTTGGTAGATTGGATTGGTTGCTATACTAGGATAGGGTATATAAAGTTTCTCTGTGATTGACTTGATAAGATGTGGTTGCAACAAAGGAGGGTGAAAGTTATACTTAGACATTATGTGAGTCTCCACTTTTTAAAACCTCTTTCACATGCTCTTTTTGCTTGAGGACAAGCAAAATGTTAAGTCTGGGGAACTTGATATGGCCTGATATTTACCACTATTGTGTCGTTATGTCAGCCCTATTTAGAGTCTATTATATCTTTGGAGTATGTTTTAGATTATTTTCAGGTTCAGGTACGTTCTGGAGAACTTTGGTGATTCTAGAGCTTTTAGAGATGCAGAACTGCACAGATGCGTCAGATGTTGAGCTATGGATGGAGACCTTCCCACGGTGCGACTGAGCGTATCTTCTGGTAGAAGATATAGATTTGAGTTGGCTTTCCAATGCCACCGGTTTTAGGTCTATATGACGGTTAGATCTAAAGTAATGCCCGATTTACTGAAGAGTGGTCTTCCTGCCTCACGACAGGAAGCTGTCGATAAGATGAATGAGTGTCGATCAAGTCGATTGACGGCCATGGCTTGGTGTCGATCGACGGCCAAGGCTTGGTGTTGATCGACGGCCAAGGCTTGGTGTCAATCAATGTCTAATGCTTGGTTTCGATTGACGGTGATTCCAGAAGACAGGCCCGACTTGTTTTATGACCGACTTATGCTCAGCAGACACCACAATTTACCAGAATACCCATGTATGAGTTTAGGCCCAATTTATATAGTTTTCTAAGCCATTTTTGACGGCTAAGCTTTATTTTATTCTTTGTCTTAACAAATGACAGAAATCAATTCTCCTTCTGAAATTGATTGGAACTCCTTTGGTTTTATATTGATTTCTATATCTATTATTTATTCAGATTATGATTTGTGTTATTTCTTCCATGTCTGAGTAGTCATCTTGTTAGGTTTAGGGATTTCATGTTTTTAATGTAAACTGATAGTCATAGGATTGCTAGGTTATCGATAGATCTCTACACCAGGGTGGCTTGTAATACTAGGATCTAGAGTAGTGGAATAGCACGATAGTGTGACTGATTGCTTGAACTTAAAATCATAGGATAATTGAGAGGTACGAAAGTGCAACTAATTAACGGAAACTGAGCCCTGTGTGGATTAGATATCTAGGCGCATACAAGAGTTGGTCTAGAATCTAGTTGAACATTATTGATATGTGTGTTAATGCTTGTCTGAAGTAGTATCGATCGATACCCAAGCATTGGTATTGATCGACGCTCAATCCTTGTTTGCATGCGAGAGCTGGAACATAGAACTTAGGCATCTGATTAGTAATTGCATGCGAGAGCTGGATTACTTGCTTATTGAATTCGAGTTCTAGAATTTGATCAATAAAACCCTTAGCATCCTTGATTTGTGTTTTGAATCTATTGATTGATAAATCCCTAGACCTAGCTATTTCATCTTATTGTTTTCAAACCAATCACCTGCTTACTTGTCTACTATTACTTCCTTAATAAACTGTTTGCCTAGCTTAATCTAAAACATCTATAGTCTATTGTGTGCCCATGCTCCCTGTGGATTCGATCCCTAAGTACTACTATTGAACCTCTTATTTGAGAGAGTAAAAAGTAGCTTGTAGGTTTATTTGATAGTGCATAATAAAAGCTACATCAAATTGGGTGTAGTTTCGGGAGATAGAACCTGGGTCACCCGCGTGATAGGCGGGCATACTTACCACTATGCTACATCAAATTTTGTGCTGTTGCCGGGGAAGTTTTGGCGTCGTTGCCGGGAAAACTTTCCAAGTTAATGGTAAATATAGAAATCTGATCCTCGCTCTGCGGCAACGTCGTTGTAGTATAGTGGTAAGTATTCTCACCTGTCACGCGGGTGACCCAGGTTTGATCCCCTGCAACGGCGCCAAATTTGACATATTGTGTTTTTATTGTTCTAGCAGGGTATAAATATTCTAAACAGTTAACTAACAAATTAACCTTAATCCTAAGACACAAAACAATACTCTTGCCAAGAGAGATCAGGTGTAGTAGTTAGGGATCGAATTGACAGAGAAAACTAGCACACAATAGATTTCTTATTTCTAAAGACTAAGTTAGGTGATTATATATATATTGGTAATGCGTAATCGGTTTAAGGAAAAATTCCTTATCAAGTAGGTGTAGATGCAATATGGAAATGTGCTAGTAATCTAAATATGGAAATATGCTATTAATCTAACTATATGTAAATGTAAATATGTTAGATCTAGGGTTTCAAGCTTCATGAATTTTAGGGGATAAGATGCACAGATATGTACATATTCTAGAACTCAAATATTAACTTTTCTAAACCCTTTAACTCCAACTCTCGTATGCGAGCAAAAGGAAAGACCATCGATCGACGGCTAAGGCCTGATGTCAATCGAAGGTGAAATCAGAAGGAAGTGTGAACTAGATTTGATATGTTCAACAAGCTAATTACACCAGCTCTCGCATGCGCCTAAGAGCCTAGTTCAATGGAGTCTATTCTGGCACAGAACCTACTCTTGTAGTCGTCTATGTCCTACTTTCGAGATCCTAGTTAGCTACTCTAGAATGCCAGCTTTAAGCACAACTCAATTGATGGATATTAACTTAACCTAGCAATCCTACTTTTGGGCTAATCCATGATTGCTATCATTCAACCCAAAATCTAATTGGTAACTACTCAGACACAATCAAAGTAAGAATAATAATCTGAATATAATGCATAGATAAAATATTGGGGTTCCAATAAAAATCTCTTTAAGGAGTTATGTATCTTATCCCTAAATAAATCCTAAAACTATGATAGAGTGTTGGTGCACACACACACTTTTCCACAAACATTGGCACCCAACACCCTATCACACAATTTCTGGTGCAATACATAAAGTATAAATATAAAACCCTAAATATAGGTCAAAACTTGTCCAGGGGTATTCTTGTAATCTTGTTTCATGTCTCTAACTTGGGCATGAAATCGGCTGTCAGCGAATTGGTCATCGATCGATGTCAGATGTGCAACATCGGTCGATCCTGGTCATGTAACATCGTCAACGCTGAGATAGTGTCATCGATCAATGAAAGTATTGTAGTTCGACTCTCACAATGATCAGCTACGGATTATTCTCCTCTAAGTGCTCTGAAAGCTCCAAGTATCTCTATATATCTCCAAAACATACCTGAACCTGTAAAGACCTTAAAACATAGGCTAGAAACATATAATAGACCCTAAATAGAGCCTATAACATGGCCTGAAACTGGTAATAAATAGGCTATATCAGTATGATATTGGAGATGGATGGTATAAGAAAATGGAAATATATATAGACAAATGTAGAATAAGAAAGGAACCGAGAATATGAAAAATTATGATAGATTTAGGGTTTAGAGACATTCATGCCTAGAATATGAAACGTCAAAACTAAGTTCCACTTTATGGATGAGTTATTATTAACTAACGGCTGACTTGTTAAGGTTAATTATTTGGGGTTTTGGGTTAATTATTTGGGCTTTAGAATTTAGGATTTAATTAGTGTAGGTAACACTAGGAAAAATAATAAAGTACAAAAATTCAGTTGTATATGGTTTAATTTGTATGAATTAGGCTCACATCTTATATTTACATTTAAGGTTTCTATGTAATTGTACAACAACATATACCTAAGTTCATGATCGATTCTTAACATGTAAATTCAATAGAATAGACACATTCAGATGATTATATATTGACTTAAAATTGACAAGAGGAGCTTAATTTTTAAGTACTTCCTTTACTTTTTTCGATTTAGGGTAATGTTTGAGGTATAACTGAGTTATATAAAGCGAGAAGGCTGAGTTATCGAACCAACACGGCTGAGTTATATAAACATTTTCTGATATTAGATTATGTTTGAGGTTTGGCTTAGTTACAAATCTACAATACGTAAGAGATATATAAACAATGAAGCTGAGTTATATACACATACCATAATTTAAACCAAATACAAAATAAAAGGTTCAAGCGTTAAACATATTGTTTAGCAATTCATGTTTCCTACTTCATTGAGGATCTATGCTGCCATCTTGACCCATAAACCTTGAATATTTGTATCGTTTATCCTATCAAAATTTACATCAAGCGCTAGACATTCGGCAAACTTCAATAAGTACATCCCACAATCACCAACTTAGACGTTTTTGGAATGTATTTTCCTCTCCTCCTTCAGAATGCAAACTGCTTCTTGCTAGGTTTTCGGAGATTGGCAGGAATAACATCATTCAACAACGCAGTGACCATTTGCGTAAGCGGCTTAAATGAATTAAGAATTTTCAGCTCATTTTCAGGTGTTACCTGTCCAATGATTGAATTGTAGCAATCAATCTTCTCCTTCAGCAGATCCACGTGAAACGTCACCCAATGATCGCCACAAACTTGAAGAACTCCATACAAGTGATCCACATCTTCAAACCACTTCAACTTTGTTTGAGCATCAAAGGGAACCCTACCCTCTGCTAAGTCTTCATAACTAGTGCCATTGAATTTCGTCATTTGCCTTTTTATCTTGAACTACTGAAATCGTGAATCCATACACATAGGAACCAAATGTCAATAAAGGGAATGTACTTAGACCAGAATGGGCCAGGGATCTCACATGAACCTTCCAATGAGGACTCTAATATACGAACCAACATGCTATACAAAGAAGATTAAGTCAGTCATCAAATCATATTTATCTCAGCCATAAAGTATAGCATGTCAGCCCCTTATAATATATAACTCAGCCCACATAGAATATATAACTCAGCCGTAATGTAGACTTACATTATCAAACAACCATCCATATTCTTTGTCTGGCCACGGTCTTTCAGTGGATGAAGATTCTGTAGAAGTCGCCCTCCTTGTCAGCTGTTAGTTTACCTCCTGGTTCTGTAAATGGAAGCTTCCTAACGTGTTCAATAAGTTTTTACAATTTAGCCGGATCAAGAGGTGCTAGAGGATCATATATTTTCTGTTGAAAGTTCAAAATTCTTCCTCATGCACGTCGTTCCATTGTCTCCAATGTAAGGAAAAACTGTGCTGAAGGAGAACTTGCTGGCATCACTGCACACCAATTTGGAGATGATTGAACATCTTTCTCCCGGTAACGCTTTATTTTTCCACTTATAATCTTTTCCTCTGCTCCACATTCGGCAACATTTTTGTTTTCTGCCGCCAACCATTCATCAGTCACATCCGAAAGCTCACTATCATCTTCAATCTGCTTCTTCTGTGGAACAATTATTGTTATTACACCGTCATGGGTTGTCCTTTTTGGAGTAGGGGCCTCTGATATAGCCTATTTATTACCAGTTGTAGGCCATAATATAGGCTCTATTTAGGGTTTATTATATGTGTCTAGACTATGTTTTAGAGTCTTTACAGCTACAAGTACATTTTGGGGATATATAGAGATACTTGGAGCTTTTGGAGCATTTAGAAGAGAAGAATCGTAGCTTACCATTTAGAGAGCTTGCGGATCGACAATCGACGGCACAACCTTGGCGTCGACCGATGTTACAAGACCAAGCTCGATCGATGTTGCACACTTTCCGTAGATCGACTAAGATTGATCGACAGCCCAATCACATACACAGCCGGCTTAAAGCCCAAGACAATACACAAGATTTCCCCTGGATGAGTTTTAACCTAAATATATTATCTTTGGTATTTTCTAAGGCAGAAAAGAGAGAGAATGTTCTTGAGAGTTTAGTTTTCTATCAGAGTACTAGGGTTTTTAGGGGAGAAGAGTCATAACTCCTTAGGGATATTTGTATTGGAACCCCAGTATATTATCTATGGATTATATTTAGACTATTGTTCTTTCTTTGATTATGTCTGAGTAGTTATCAACTATATTAGGGCTGATGATAGAAATTCTGGATTAGCCCAAAATTAGGATTGCTAGGTTAAGTTAATATCCATCAATTGAGTTGTGCTTCATGCTTGCATTGTAGAGTAGCTAACTAGGATCTCGAATGTAGGACATGGACGACTATGAGAGTAGGTTCTGTGCCAGAATAGACTCCATTGAACTAGGTTGTTAGGCGCATGCGAGAAGTGGTCTAATTATCTTGGTGAAATTTCAAATCTCGTTAACACTTCCTTTTGATTCACGGCCGATCGACATCAGGCCTTAGCCATCAGTCTGATGGTCTTTCCTTTTGCTCGCCTACGAGAGTTGGAGTTAAAAGGGTCAGAATAGTTAATATTTGAGCTCTAACATATTTACAAATTTGTACATCTTATCCTCAATAATTCATGAAGCTTGAAACCCTAGATCTAACATATTTTCATATTTACATTAAACGATTATTATCATATTTCCATATTGCACCTATACCTCTTGATAAGGAATATATATATATATATATATCTACCTAGCTTAGTCTGTAGAAATAAGAAATCTATTGTGTGCCATTGCTCTGTGTGGCGATCCCTAAGTACTATACATGATCTCTCTTGTCAAGAGTATTATTTGTGTGTTAAGATTATGGTTAATTTTATAGTTAACTGTTTAGGATATTCATACCCTGCTAGAAAAATAAACACGTCCATGTCAAATTTTGCTCTGTCGGCGAGATCCCTAGTTCTAATAACCTAAGACTGCAAAACCCTAGATAAGTCACAGCTCGAATAACAAAAACTCAAAATTGCCTAAATGCTCTAAGTGCAAATCTATGTTTTCTTTGAGTGGAGATTTTTATGTGACTTCTGCATCATCACCCTTGAAGTCCTTATATACTCCTCTAGAGGCGGTTTGCTTTTTCCCCTTCTGCCCTTGGTAGAATTTATCGCGTCGCGAAAATATTCCTTTTTTCCTCGAACTTCATGATTATCTTCCGAAAATTAACATTTATCCTTTGATCTTGACATTTATCCCTTCGAACTTAACATTAATCCTTTTCTGAAAAATAAAAGATAAACCGTCAAAAAGTTTGGGTTTGATTTCGGATAAAATCGCGAGTGGGCCTTTGGCCAAGCTTTAGACCTCATCGGGCCGTTTTCCAACTTAGGCGTTTCTACGATTTTATCGAAACAGCATTGCTAAGACGATGTTTTCTGAGAGTTGGGATCTTTCGTATGAAGCGTGTGACACTAGGTGTTTATTTAACCGTTATCGTCTCATACGATCGACCCGATCCTTTCTCGAGAAAACCAGTTCTTTCGGTCAGGTTCCAATGTCAATCCCGCTGGAGACAGAGCAAAGATAAGTTCAATCAAGTATCGAAAGAGGGAGTTTAACGAGAACGATGTGAAACTAGATAGATTTGATATGACTTGCCAAACGAACGGGTCAGATTGCTCATGTCGTGCCTACCAACTCGCCTGTACGGCGAGTTGGCCTTACCCAACTTGCCTTACGGGCGAGTTGGTTGGTCCGTTCCGTCCAACTCGCCCTTATGGTGAGTTGGCCTTGTCTAACTCGTCATACAGGCGATTTGGTCGGTTCTGCTTTTTCTTTCGAGTTTTGGCCCGGAGACTTGCGCTAAATCAATTTCGGGACTGCATTCATATAGAAACACAATTTTTAGATGCTGAATTCGATGATACCATTTTTGACCCCAACAAACTCATTCTCCCGGTAGGTTTCGGACGTCGATTCCATCGTAACCGATTTTGACCCCAACAGTTAGCCCCCCAGCTCGTTAGAACTGTGAAGTTCTTGCGAGCGTTTTTAAGCATATTGGATGAATTAGGCGGAATCCCATGTCTGAAGCCTGGAGGTGAAAAAGTAAAAACTTTCTTCTATAAGTAAGTGGAGTGGTTTTACAAACACTTCATTTGTATATTTCCACACACTTTTTTTAAGAATCTAAAAATTTTCTCCTCTCTTCCATTCTTTTAGTAAAAAGGAAGCTATGTCTTCAGGGAGAGAGGTTTCCTCTCATGACGATCGTCCCGTTCCCGATGGTTCCAGCCTGCAATGCAATGATGTTGTACCGAAGGTGGAATTCTCGGCCTATTCAGTCGATCATGAGGAAGCCGAGGCGTACTGGGTTGCAAGGGGAGACGTGAAACCCCCCAGACCAGGTACGTGGACCTTGCCTCGGTTTCGTTCCAACCCCGTAGAGGGTTTTCCCAAAAAAAGCTGTCCGAATGGGCTGGATGCCATCCGGAGCCATTCCCGAGTTCCCGACTCCGTCGATTTTTGTCTTCCAGAGACAGGAGAGGTTGCTGAGTTCCCACTTGATGGTTACTTTACGTGTTACGAGGTGTTCCTGGCGCAATGCCAATTATGGTTTCTTATTCCTTAGGTTATAGTGCGACTTCTCGATTGTTCTAAGATATCGATTGGTCAAATAAACCCGTGTGGCTTGCAGCACATTTTCGGGATTCTCATGCTGAGTTATGAGTTGGGGATAACCCTCGATGCCAAAACCTTGATGCCTTTCTTAAACCAGTCAGAAATCGTCAATAATTAAGTTGAGGCCCCGGTCGGGGATGACGACCATAAGTGAATTTGTGTCGAACTACCATGAATGGCAGAAGCACTTCTTTTTCGTCCATGTTGACGATGCGTCCGTAGAGGAAAACAGCCCCTCCGTCTTTAGGACCAGATGGGGTTTGAAAGGTATCTATGATCAAGTGTGGCCCCTTTTCTCTTTTCTTTTGTTTCGGTGGAGTTCGATCTTTGATACATGTTTGTTTGTATTTTATTTCCAGAGACCAATCTTTTTCCTCCGAGTCCGGAAGGTCTGGATACCATCCGGGATTTGCTTCGCGGTCGCCCGTGTTTTTGGGCAACGTTCAACTCCAAGAGGGTCTGTCATGTTGTCGCTCTTCACCGATCTCGATATCAGCCAGACCTGCCGGTTGAAGAAGGATCAGAGGCGTCCATGGACGGATTTGTTCCGTGTGTGGTTCGTACGAGAGAGAAAAGAACGAAGACTCAGAAGGACAAACACTTCATCATTGAGGATGAAGTGGCTAACGAGCGGTTCTCCTCCGACAATATACTGAGAGACTACCTGAATAGTCAGGTTGATGGGGACAGTGGTGGTCGAAGCGATTCCGACGAGCCGCTTAGTTTTGACTACCCTTTGGCCGCAGGTGGATCCAGTGAGACCCCGGAGTTTACCCGGGCATCTAGGATGGTCAAAGGGGTAAGTTCTTGTTATTTTCTTTTGAGGATGAGCCTTTCTGACTCTGAGATACTTGGCAGGGTCTCCTTATGATGAACCGAGCACTTAGCACGAGCTGGCAGGAAGCACGTATGGCTCAGTTTAAGGCTGAGGCGGCCAACAATGAGATTGCCCGCCTGAGAGATGAGTTGGAAAGTTCTCGTCACCGTGAGAGATATTCGGTCGCGACTGAGGTTCGTCGCGCTTACATGCGAGGGAAGAGGGAAATGGCTGAAGTCATGAGGACTCGTGTAAGGATGTAGGACATAACGTTTCTTTGCGGGATGATAGACAATTTACGAATCTATAAAGAAGTCTTTATTGTCGAGAATGTTTTGAAAATCCCGGCTAAAAAAAATTCAAAATTTTTTTTTTTTGAATGTAAGAATAGACGAGTGTTCGTATATGTACCCACTCCCCCCCCCCCTCCCTTTAGAGAGGGGGATAGCTGAACTTGTCTTTTGAAAAGCTTTCTATGTACCTCTTTCGAGGATCAAGCCATGTTGTAGTTCTGTTTGTTTGGGCGAGTGTGTTTACTCGGCCGTTGTGTTTGTGTCGACTGCGTCAGTTTCTGAGTCGAAGTCATCTGTTGGATTCGTCTTCTCTGTTAGGATGGGCGTGTCGGGCAATGGAACTGGTCGTTCGCTGGCGGTTTCTAGAATCGACGATTCAGGGTCGTCTTTAGCCGAAGTACTTTCGGCTGACGCCTGGGCTCTCCTCGGGCGTTTGGAATTTTTCATTGTGGTGTTCGTCATTTGTCTTAGCTTGTGTTCGGCCAGGAAACAGCGTCTCAACTGCTTCTGGCAGCCCCAAATTACGGCAATCCTGTTGTGAGTTGGGAACATAATGCCCAAGTGGTAAATTGATGGGACTGCCTTCATGGCGTTTACCAAGGCGTGCCCATGATGACGTTGTAGATGGCTGGATGGTCGACGACCAAAAAAGCGACGATCTTGGTGATTTCTTTTGCTGCCACAGGTAATTTGATAGATCTGAGGGTCACTGATGTTATGCCAGAGAAACCGGTTAGCGGCTTGGTTGATGGTACGACTTCGCCTAACTCAGTGTTCATCTGGTTAAGAGTGTCACGAAAGATGACGTTGACTGTGCTTCCGGTGTCTATGAGAAAACTGGCGACCTCAAGATCTCTTATGACGAGATCGATTACGAGTGGGTTGCAGTACCGCTGATCGATTCGTCTGTCTTCTTCTTCGTCGAAAGTGATTACTTCTTTCGGAGTGTTATTGATCGTTGCCCAGATAGTCGAATTCGCACTTGTCTCGGCTTTGTGCTGATAAGCTTTGATGGCCGAGACGGTGTCGCTGCAGAATTGTGATCCGCCAATGATCATGTTTACCCTGCGACGGTTGCTGTCGTTGCCCTTATCATCCTGCCTTCTTCCGCACCTTTCCCCCGATTGGTCCCCTTGGGAAGGTCTTTCTGTTTGAGGAGTCTTGTCATTTTTCGGGGGGCAATCCGAGCCGCGGATGAGATCCTTCACGCTGGAGACTCCTGAGAGTTCTTCGGAGAGCAGTTTCACGGCCAACCTTGCTCAGAGAACTTTGCAGTAAATGGTCGAGTGCCCGCGTGTTTGGTGAAAATCGCAGAAATCATTTTCGTCGTAGCTCGGGTCCAGGTATTACCCACCGTCCTTCCTTGATCCGATCCGGACTTAATAGCGTAGCTATGTGCTACCTTTGTTTCTTCGTCTCTGTATTGAGCGTTTCAATCGTTGCGAGGGTTTTTCTTTTTTAATTTCTGATCTGACCCCAGATCCTTTGACATATTCTTTGTTGACTTCCATATTTGTGACAAAACCCTCTTCTCCTCTTCGGTGATAATGTAATACGTGGCTTTGTGAAGCGCGTCTTGGATCGTACGCAGGTTTTCCAAAGTTATCCACTTCCTGAATTTTAACTTGAACCAGAGCGTTTTTCGAAGTGCATCTATCGCAACCTTGTCGCTTATCCCGCTGACTCTAGCCATGGCGGTTTCGAACCGCTTTATGAAGTTGCGGAGAGTCTCTTCCTCTCCTTGGGACAGGCTCCAAAGTTCCACGTTAGAGGTTTCTTGATCTATGAAAATCGAGTATTTTTTGAGGAATTCCAAGGCGAGATGGCGGAAGTTCTGATAGAGTTTCGCTGAGGCGAGAGAACTCTACTAGCGCTTCTCCCTGAAGGTTCTCTACGAAGAGGCGGTATTCACCAGCGTCTCTCTCATTTTCTCTGAATCTGGCTCTTACCATCGTGACCTGCAAAGCCTGTAGGTGTGCCTCAGGATCAGTAGTTTCGTCGTACGGCATTACTTTAACCTTCCCAGGATCCGAAACCCTATTTTCGGTGATACGAGTAGTAAAGGGTGTTTTACGAGCCTCTTCAAGCAGTAGATCGATCTCCGGTGCATTGCTAGTAGCATGGTGGATTTGGGACTTCAGCGCCCAGACTTCGGCTATCGTTTTCATGAGATCACCTCTTGTTAGCAGATTTCTGATTTTTTTGGCGTTTGCTGTGTGTGCTCCGAGTTTGCTCCACGGCCAAATCTTCATTTTCTTTCCAGAAGATAGCTTCTTTTTCTTCCTTCACAGGGTTGTCGAACTAGGGTTCATCCCGAGCTGCTCGGCTTCTTGTGCGGCGTCGATGTATGTCTGCGTATTCGTCCGTATGTTCGGACTGACTGCCAGATTCTACGTCGACGCATTGGATTTCTCTCCCTTCTTTATCTTCTTCGATAGGAGGAAGGTTTTCCGGATTTTTCCGTGTAGGCGCGGGGGTGACTTTGTTAGGGTTTTGTTGAGACGGCTTGCCTTGCGCGTTATCGGACCAGTCCAAAGGCGTTGCGAAGTCGAGTCTTCTTCTGTGGATTCTGGTTGTTCCCCGCGGAAAGATGGCCCTGTTCCTCGGGGTTTCAACCTGTTTAGCGAGAGAATTCATGACCTTATCCTATTCTGCCGACTTCTTCTCAAAAGTCGCGAACCTCCTCGAATGTTGCGGTGTTTGCGCCGGCGTTGACCGCAGTGACGTTTGTCGTTGAAGTGTTTTCAACGTTTTCGTCGACGACGTTAACGTCACGAGGCTGTTGGTTGTTGTGATCTGACATGTTTTGATTGAGCATTGATGGCTGAGAGTTAGATTGATCCGTACCCCCCCCCCCCCTCCTTCTATCTTGTCAAGAGTATTATTTGTGTGTTAAGGTTAGGGTTAATTTGATAGTTAACTGTTTAGGATATTCATACCCTGCTAAAACAATAAACACGCCCATGTCAAATTTGGCACCGTTTCCGGGGTGCATTGATCGCCATTAGATTTAATTTCTAAGATTTTGTCTAGTTTTGTTTTTAATCCAAGTTACTAAATTTTTCTTTTACTTTGTTTTTCAGGTACATGCAAAGAAGTACCAAGAACAAGAACTACTATTCTCATACCCGAAAAGACTCGGACGTTCGATCCGCAAAGGAAGATGTGGGAACTTAAATTCGCAATGTTGATTTCTGTTGAATTAGGAACGCAGGGTAAACCCTAGTTTCCCAAAGGTCCCGGATATCTGCTAAACCACACGCAAAGCAGTCAGAATACGAAGTAAATACGAAAAATAAAGTAAGAATCAAAAAGAGAGCAAATAGATGTTTTATTCCAAATTTGCGTATGAGCGTTTACAACAGTATAGGAGCCTAGGCTATGAGAGCTGTCGGTGAGATCCCTAGTTCTAATAACCTAAGACTGTAAAACCAAAGTTAGTCGCAGCTCGAATGACAAAAACAAAAAGTTTCCTAAATGCTCTAAGTGCTAAGCTATGTTTGCTCTGAGTGGAGATTTTCGTGTGACTTCTACATCATCACCCTCGAAGTCCATATATACTCCTCTAGAGGCGGTTTGCTTTTCGCCCTTCTGCTCTTGGTCAAATTTATCGCTTCACGAAAATATTCCTTTTTTCCTCGATCTTCGTGATTATCTTCTGAAAGTTAACATTTATCCTTCGATCTTGACATTTATCCCTTCGAACTTAACATTTATCCATTCCTGAAAAAAAAAAGTTAAACCGTCACAAAGTTTGGACTTGATTTCGGATAAAATCGTGAGTGAGGCTTCAGCCGAGCTTTAGACCTCATCAGGCAGCTTTCGACTTAGGCATTTCGACGATTTATCGAAACAACATTGCTAAGACGACGTCGTCCGAGAGTTAAGATCTTTCGTATGAAGCGTGTGATTCTAGTTGTTTGGCTAACCGTTATCGTCTCATATGATTGACCCGATCCTTTCTCGAGAAAACAAGTTCTTTTGGTCAGGTTCCAATGTCAATCCCGATCGAGACGGAACATAGATAAGTTCGGTCAAGTATCGAAATAGGGAGTTTAACGAGGACGATGTGAAACTGGATTGATTTGATCCGACTTGCCGAACGAACAGGTCGGATTGCTCGTGTCGTCTAACTCTCTTGTTTGACCAGTTGCCTTGTCAAGCTCGCCAAACAGGCGAGTTGGCCATGTCGTGCCTACCAACTCGCCTGTACTACGAGCTGGCCTTATCCAACTCGCCGTACGGGCGAGTTGGTCGTGTCATGCCATCCAAATCACCCATATGGTGAGTTGGACAGTCCAACTCACCGTACGGGCGAGTTGGTTGGTCCGTTCGGTCCAACTCGCCATACGGACGAGTTGTTCGATCCGAGATGACCAACTCGCCTGTATGGCAAGTGGGCCTTGTCCAACCTGCCATACGGGAGAGTTGGTCGGTCCAGGCTGACCAACTCGCCCGTATGGCAAGTTGGCCTTGTCTAACTCGCCATACGGGCGAGTTGGTTGGTTTGTGCTGACCAACTCGCCCCTATGGCGAGTTGACCTTGTCTAACTCGCCATACGGGCGAGGTGGTCGGTTTGGGTTTCTTTCTTTCGAGTTTTGGCCCGGAGACTTGTGTTAAGTCAATTTCGAGACTGCATTCGTATAGAAACATGATTTTTAGATGCTGATTTTGAGAATACCATTTTTGACCCCAACAAATGCATTCTCCCAATAGGTTTATGACGTTGATTTTGTCATAACCGATTTTGACCCCAACAGAAGACGACATGCATCGATCGACAACACCTACATAGCGTCGACCAACACTTCTTTACGGACAACATCGACCGACATCAGAACTTGAGCATCAACAGATATTGATCACACCACATCGATGGGCAGAATTTACCGGAATCGATTGACAGTAGCAGACGAGTTCAGATGGTTGCGACTTTAGTATTGGTTCGGGATGAGAGTGGAGACTTGCATGACCTCGACGGTCATCTGCGTAATGCAGCAGGTCAAAAGATAGACGATCAGAGGACTGTAATCCTTGATACATAAGCATAAACGGAAGCAGACACTACAGTATCTCAACCTGAAGCTAATGCCAAAGCTGCTCAGAGAACACTGACTGACTACAACCGTCTAGACCAGTTCTACGCCAATAGATCAGCCATTCTTCATCCACCTTTTCAGAGAAACGATTTTGACATCAAGCCCGCTTTCTTCAGATTTGTAGCGCAGACGCCTTACCATTGGTTGGGACATGAGTACCCAATGGATCATATGGAGCGACTTGAAGACCTAGTGACTGCTATTAAACCCAACGGGGTGCCTGAGGACTAACTATTTTTAAGCTCTTCAAGTACTCACTTGCTGAAGAAGCTTCATCTTGGCTTAAACAGTTACCACAAAGATCTCTAACATAATGGACTGACATCAAGAACACTTTCTTGCGTAACTTCTTTGATGACGCGAGAGCAGAAGATCTGAGGAGCAAGATTGCTACTTTTTCACAAGAGCCTTCAGAGTCTTTCTGAAACTCCTGGATCAGATTCAAGTCATACCAGAGAGATTGTCCAGATCACGGGTTCAACGAAGTGCAGCTTCTTATCACTTTCTTTAGAGGTATTGGATTATCGTATCTGATGGCTTTGCACACAGCTAGTGAGGGGAATTTCAGTATTAGGAGTCATGAAGAAGCTACGAGATTGATTGAGAATCTTGCATCCAGCAGCAGTACCAAGAACATAGATTTTGAGAGGAAGAAATCAACTCCAACTTTGAGCAAGGAGCAGATTGAAGAGGTCAAGGAAAAACTGGATAGTGTTCAGAAATTTCTCAAGAAGCAGGTTACTTTTGCAGAAGTAGAAGCAATATAGTCTGGAGATGATGAGATTGAAGAAGAGGATGTGAACTACATTGGTAGGAATGTTTTCCAGAGACAAGGGAATCCAGGTTTCAACAGGAACTCCTATGAGAATGGTCAAAGGAGTAACTTTAATTAGGGTTCACAGCAGAAGTCATTCAACAACAACAAGACTTATGGATATTTTTACTACCAGAATCGTCGTCCAGAGACTCAAGAAAGCAAGATCGAAGCAATGGTTGACAGGGTTTTAGAGGGACTGCAGAAAATGACTGTGGATTTCATTGGAAAGATAGATGGCCTGTACCTCATCCTCAATACCAAGTTCGAAAACCTCAACACCCATGTGAAGAAGTTGGAGAATCAAGTGATGCAAACAAGTGAGACCATTAGGTGGCATCAGAGCCTGATTAAGGAGAAAATGGAGGCTGGACAGAGCACCACGTCAATACATTGATTGATGATGATTTTTGGCAGGAAGTTAAGAGAGAAAAACTCCAAGAAGGAGATTTTTGTGTGGGAATTTGTATGTCATTCGGCAGTTCCCATTGGTGTCGATCGACACCAAGCGTTGAGCGTTGATTGGCAACGATTCCTGAAGTATCAGTTGCTTCGTGTGAATCTACTAACGTCGATCAACACAGAGACGAAAGCACCAACCGACAAAGAGATAGCGGTATCGATCGACAATGCGACATGAGCATTGATCGACAATGCGACGTGAGCATTGATCGACAGATGAGAAAACCAGTTCGACTGCCGAGCACCAATGCGAGTTTGATTGTGCGTCCAACCGTGACGATTTCAGAAAATAATACAGACACGTCTGAAGCTATAGATCGTGATTGAGAAGATGAGGGACACTCCAAGAGGAAGCAAAATATCCCCAAACAATATCGCAGAGAAGCCAATGAAAAAGAGATGGATAGCTTTACTAAAAGAGTTTTCAAAATTCCTTTAGATATTCCTTTTGATGAAGCTTATTATACTCATAGGTTGTAGATGTTTTTCAGAGAAACAAGGGAAACAAATGATGATATAGAGATCACGTTCAATCATCTTAGAGAGAAGATGAATCAAGTAACTTGTCTGAGGAAGAAAAGTGATCCTGGGAAGTTCGTGGTTCCATGCTTCATTAAGGGAAACGAATATCCCAATGCCATGTTTGATATTGGATCATCAGTGAGAATTATACCAAGGATTATTGCAGAGGAGATGAACCTTAAAGTGGAACCCTCCAATGATTCTTTCACATTTGTAGACTGTTCAAAAGCGAGCTCAGGAGGGATGGTAAAAGATGTTCCAGTGCAGATTAACAACACCCTAGTCCTAGTAGACTTCCATGTGATGGAAATCATGATAGATTGGAACTCTTCACTACTATTTGGGAGAGCATTCATGGCCACTCTGAGAGCTATATGCGATATGAAGTTAAACATGGTGTATCTATCTCTAATTGATCAAAATATTTTTTATAAAACTGTTAAGAGAAGAACAAAGCAACTCTGATTGAATTGTGTAATGATGCAGAGCTTGTGTCCACATGCTTCTGCGATTATGAGTTCAATGAGGAGTCGAAATATGGAGCATCGATCGATACCCAACCCATACAATCGATAGACGCATTTTCAGTTCAGCAATCGCTCGACACATGGTTATTGATTGATAGTCCTACTTTAGCACAGATCAACACCTACCATGCAGATTTCGAATACAACCCAGCCTACCTCTAGTACGACGAAGATTACAGAGAAGAAGAGATACTCGAGTACCGTGGTATTGCTATGGAGGAGGCTGGTGTTTTTCATGTTTCACGGTAACCAGACACTATCGATCGATACTGATATTAAAGCAGAGTCCGAACTAGATTCAGCAGCAGAATGTGATAATGAATATGGTTATCAACAACCAGATGAGTTCGGTATTCTGAGAGATTTAGAGGGTCACACAAGATCTATGGATGGCAGAATTATAATATGTCACGAGGGAAAATGTGGCAGATATAGTTGCGATGGCTAATGGAGCTGGAAACCTTTTCAGCCAACAGTTTGATTATCGAGCATCGATCGATGGTCACCATACACCATCGATCGGCACACATCAGGCATACCAGGGATACAGTGAAGCTTACGAAGAATACAATGCAGATTACAGAGAGGAAGAGCTGATATAGTATCCTGGCCTAGCAATAGAAGAAGCTGGCTGGGTAATTAACGCGAGAGTGGATAATCGAGCGTCAATGAACGGCATCGCCTGTCAATTGAATGATATCAGCCACACACCAGAATGTGAGAATTTAGAGCAGAAGGTACATATATTGGTTATCTTAGACCGGATGAGTTTGGAATTTTCAGAGACCAAGAAGGACGTTCACAGGCTCTTTATGGGAGAATTCTTCATATATATAAGGAGGATGTAGCAGATGTCCTTGTTATGGCTAATGGATCAGGAATTGTTTTGGACAAGAGCAACAGCCATCGATCGACGCACAGGTAACAAAGTCGATCGACATTCAGGAGCACAAGAACGAGTCGATCCATAATGATCTATGCACTTCAAAACTTCCTAGATCGATTGACGACAGACAAAGTGCATCGATCGACACCACCATTCCTGGGGTACACCGGTTTTGTACTTCTAATGCATATGGTTCAGAAATTCCAAGATCTATCGGTTGGATAAACACACTATCGATCGACAGTCGTATAGAGCATGGAAAGAGAGCATATGATGCTGATGGCAGAAGAATCTTTCATTGGGAAAAGGAAGATGAGTATGACATCTACAAACATGAGAATGGTAATGCACGAGCTATAGACGAAAGAGTAGTGAATGTGCAAGAAGAAGACATTAGAGCATTTCTACTATGTTTGAGCAGAGCTACATATGTTTACCAGAACATGCAGCAAATATTGCTATGTCTATGAAGAAACAAAAGACATACGACATAGCAGAGATTGATGATATTGTGCATGAGATCCACAAAGCTCAAGAGACGTAATTGGATGATTTCTACAAGACGCTTGATGATGTCGACTATAACCGGCTTGACTACACGCATGGATGAGATGAAGCAAGATTTCGATATTGTTCAAAGACAGCATGCGGCTTGACCAGATAGACTGACATCGATCAACGGCGGCATCAGGCCATCGATCGATACTGATATAGACAGACAGAAAACCGCAGCAGAAACCATATAGAAGATAGGTTCGATGAGATTGCTTTTTCTCAGAGCCTGATGAAGGAAGATATTTCTCAGCAATTGGAGGATATATCAGAGAATACAACTGACAGACTTAGAATGCTACAGTGCAGTATTGATAATCGACAAAGGAGAATGCATTTATTGGAGGTTGCTAGGGATTTTCTAAAGAATGAGAAAGCCAGAGGAGATTAGGCAATGAGAAGCTTCATTGGTACATGGTTTAAGAAGAGAAACGAAGATGTAGACACTTGTTTTCCAAGTGTTGATGCACCTCCATACTAGTCAGAAAGTTCAAAACGTCGAGCTTAAGACAATAACCAAGCGCTGAGTGGGAGGCAACCCACTATTTAGTAAGTTTTTATTTAGTTTTTAGTTATACTACTATTTATTTTACTCTATTTTTTTCAGACTGTTTGAGTCCACCATCGATCGACACCAAGTTGACAATGGATCGCAACCATCGATCGAACACACCAGCCTACCACTGATCGACACTCTGTTACAAAAAGAGGTACCGAGTTTTTATTACCTAAACTATTGATTATGATTTAATTTTCCCCTAACCAAACCATGACGGGATTACATTAGGGACAGTGAACTTAAATTTGGGGGAGGTTCACTGATGCTCTTTGGTTTTTGTTTTGAGTCTTGTTTACTATATTTATATAAGTTTTTCAAAGTTTTTATTGTCAAAAAGGGGACTATGATCAAAATTTATTATTGACTAACCACACTTTAGCACCATTCATAGAAGGTTGTTTGCAGAGATTACTAGAGATACCAAAGTAGGTCATCATGCCACTATATCACACTTGCTTAGAAAGTTTGAAGGAACCAAAGATGATTTCCATCACTAATCCTGACATTATCAGCTTGCTTTGGGGCTTGGTATACACCAGATCGGATTCCTTCTACAAGTCTGGAAGGTATAAGCATGTGTGCTTCTGATTCCCCTCTCCCTCCCCTTCAGATTGAAAAAACAAGTTGAACATGATTTGGTGGCTAAAAACATTAAAGCTTAATTCATATGATTCTAGAAAGAGATAAAGGTAAAAAAAAGTGAACGGGTTCTGGTGGCAAAAACCATTAGGGCTTGATTCATGAAAGCCTGTCCAAATATCTCAGTCAATTAAAAAAAAATATGATACCCTCAAAAGAAGGGAGAGATTGACTGAGAGAAGTGAGAAGAGAGAGACGAAAGGGATCAGAGAAACTACTTGTGTACTCAGATACTTGCAAGGGTAAGAGTCCACATGTCCTTTGATCGATACTCCCAGGGTAAAGCATACATTTATTTTATGCAAAGAACTGAAATCAGTAGAGGGGATTATATATAGTAGAATGGATTTGGTTGCTATACCGGCATATATAGTTTCTCTGTGGTTGACTTGATAGGATGTGGTTGCAACAAAGTAGGGTGATAGTTTACTTAGACATTATGTGAGTCTTCGCTTTTCAAAACCTCTTTCACATGTTTTGTTTGCTTGAGGACAAGCAAAATGTTAAGTCTGGGGGAGTTGATGTAGCATATTTATTACCAGTATTAGGCAATGTTATAGGCTCTATTTAGGGTCTATTATATGTGTCTAGACTATGTTTTAGAGTTTTTACAGGTCCAAGTACGTTTTGGAGATATATGGAAATACTTGGAGCTTTTGGAGCATTTAGAAGAGAAGAATCCGTAGCTGATCATTTAGAGAGACGAAGTACAGTCGTCGATCGACGACACAACCTTGGCGTCGACTGATGTTACAAGACCAAGGTTGATCGATGTTGCACACTTGCCATCGATCGACGTCCCAATCACAGACACCGCCGGCTTGAGAGTTTGGTTTTCTATTAGAGTTTTAGTTTTCTATTAGAGTTTTTGGGTTTAGGGGAGAAGATTCATAACTCCTTAGGGAGATTTGCATTGGAACTCCATTATTTTATATATGCATTATGCTTAGACTATTGTTCTTTCTTTGTTTATGTCTTAGTTGTTATCAACTAGATTTAGGGTTGAATGATAGCAACCATGGATTAGCACAAAAGTAGGATTGCTAGGTTAAGTTAATATCCATCAATTGAGTTGTGCTTCATTCTTGCATTCTAGAGTAGCTAACTAGGATCTCGAAAGTAGGGCATGGACGTCTACGAGAGTAGGTTCTATGCAAGAATAAACTCCATTGAACAAGGTTGTTAGGCGCATGCGAGAACTGGTCTAATTAGCTTGGTGAACTTATCAAATTTTTTCCACACTTCCTTCTAATTTCACCGTCGATCGACATCGGACCTTATCCGTCGATCGATGGCTTTCCATTTGCTCACATACGAGAGTTGGAGTTAAAAGGGCCAGCATAGTTAATATTTGAGTTCTAGAATATTTACATTTCCGTGCTTCATGTTCCCTATAATCCATTAAGCTTGAAACCCTATATCTAACATATTTACATTGCATTTAGTTAGTTAATAGCATATTTTCATATTTACATTAAAGCATTATTATCATATATCCATATTGCATCTATACCTCTTGATATTTAATATTTGCTTAATTGATTGTTTACTACTAAATATATATCTAACTAGCTTAGTCTTTAAAATTAAGAAATCTATTGTGTACCATTGCTCTCTGTGGATTTGATCCCTAAGTACTACACCTGATCTCTCTTAGCACGAGTATTATATGTGTGTTAAGATAAGGGTTAATTTGATAGTTAATTGTTTAAGATATTCATACCCTGCTAGAACAATAAACACACCCATGTCAGCCTCCTTGTTTAACTCATCGCCTTTTGCTTCTTCAACTCTGCCTCCTTTTTTTTAGCAGCAGCTTCTTGCTTCTTTAAATCAGCCTGTTTTTTCTTTAACTCAGCCGCCTCCTTCTTCTTTAACGCAGCCGCCTCCTTCTTAGCATCTGCCTCCCTCTTTTGTAACTCAGCCGCCTCCATCTTTTGTAACTCAGCCGCCTCCTTCTTTTGTAACTCAACCACATCCTTCTTCTTTCCTCATTTTATTTCTATTTTGGCTTTACCCTGCAGTAGAGTCCATAGTTTGGGGCCTTAGCAGGAGAAACAGTAACGAAATCAACATCAGTAGCACCGCGAGTATGAAAATCGTCAACCAAGATTTTTTTCACTTCAATTTCCTTCTTAGCAACTTCATCTTTCAAATTCAGTTTAGCCCCCAAACCTTTGGCATTGGCCTTAGCAAGCTCCTCATCAAGGGTCTTAGCTGCCGTTGGACTATTGACGAACTTCTGCGGAAATTTGTGTTGTGAGCCCATCAGTAAAGATGGTTCGGGAACTTTTGGGATGAATTCATAGTTTTTGGCACCTTACCTTACCCCCATAACTTTCATATGCGAATTCACTGCAGCTTGGACCATATCACCAATTTTTTTCTCCATAATATGAAATGTTCGGGCTAACTCTCTGAAGTTGAAATCGTATGTAGTTAACCGCGACTCAAACATCTCAATTCTACCATCATAGTTGTCAATTTTTTTTGGAAATATTATCCAGAGTAGTCATTATTATCTGCAGAGCCGCATTGTTCCCCATATCTTCCCTACCTTCCTCATCGCTAACACCCTTTCCCTTTGCAGCAGCTTCACCCTCACTTCCTTATGTTTCTTAACTTTCTTCTGCTTCTTAGTGGGTGGCTCAGCCTCCACTTTTTCTTCTTCTTCTCATTCCTCTGCACTTCCTAAAAACCTCTAACAGACCTATTTGCATGTATGTCTATTATCAAGTTAATGAACTGTGGGTCATCTGCTTCACCCGGTCACTCAGGGAACATCTCTTGTACAAAGTGCTTCATAACCATTTTCCGCACCGGCACCTGCAACAGTAACTATGAACTCAGCCAAAAAATAACTCATAACTCAGCCATTAAATAACTCATAACTCAGCTAAATACTTATTAACTCAGCCATAAAAAACAATCAAGTCAGCCATCTCCTAAATAATAACTCAACCATCAATTACTCATAACTCAGACACCAAATAAATAATAACTCAGCATGAAACTTTACCTCACAATGATCTCTGATCTCCTCAGAGGTCACAGTAGCAAAACTTGAACGTGTACGCTTTCCACACCATCGAAAAAGCGGAACCTGTTTCTCATCGGCCACTCTCCCAAAACGCTCTCCAAAGCAAGTGACAGATTCATACGCCCAAACCAATAACACGTCCATCAGTCTGCTTATGGTGTGTAACCTTCCTTGCGAAGTCAACATCTTAATAGAGTCAACAAGAACTTCATATGCAGTCTGACACCATGGAAAAGTCATCATAGCTTCATCGTCGAATACTCTTTTTGCACTTTCAAATGGTATCCTGGCATTATGATGCAAAGCATAAAGTCCCTTGGATTGAAGAAGTAACAGCCCTAACCATTTACGCTTTTCAAAACTCCAGGCCGGACAGACCTCTAATGTTGCCCTCAATTCATCTAACTTGGGTCCCGTACCAAGCGGCAGATTCAACTCCTCCCAAAACGCTTTGTATTGGTCATATCCAAAACTTTTGTTGGCACTGGATCTGTGTTTAACCCAGTGATCTCACCAAATTTGTGTAAGCTAAACCTAATGTGTTCATCACCAACGAGACTCTAAATCTCCTTCTTACATACTCGCAGATGTGTAGATAGTAGATATTGTACAGTCCTACCAGACCAAACGGTTTTGCGTTCAGCTAGCGTACCAATTATTCCAATAACAAACTGCTTCAGGTGTTACCACACATCTCGTCCTATTTCTTCTCTAACTTTGATGCAATTCTCCCATATGGATATTGTGATTAATCTCTTTATTTTCTAGTTTGGAAGCCCCGTCAGCGTAAAGTCTAGGAGGGTAATCTCGTGCTTGATCTTCAGAAACATTCATCTGATCATAAAATAAATATATAACTCAGCCGAAACAAAATATATAACTCAGCTGAAAAATAAAAATAACCCAGCCATAACCTAATATATAACTCAACCACAATAGAAAACTAACTCAGCCACAAGATAATAAATAGAAAAAAAAACTCAGCCACGGCATAATATATAACTCAGCCGCAATAGAAAAAGAACTCAGCCACAACATTATAAAATACTCAGCCACAATATAAATCAAACTCAGTAACAAAATAAATCAAACCCAGCTACAACATACCAGAGAAGATTATTTCGTAGATACGATTGCGGCGAATCTGATTTCGGCGAAGACATTTGAGACGATAAACAACAATATCGACTAAATGGTTGACGAAGAGAGAAATTGTGTGTTACGAATATAGAAAGTTGTGACGACGGGTGATTTTGGTAGAACGGAGAAAGTTTTTTTACCACCAGAATTATGACGACGGTAAATTTTCTTCTCTCTTTTGATCAAAAAAATTAATTACGTGGATACACAAATTAGTGATGTGGATTTTTTAATTAAAATAATCTCGATTTTAAAAAAAAAACTAAATAAGGGACTTTATTGTAATTTAATATGGATCCATAAACATTCTATTAATTTTGAAAAGATTTATACTATTCTAGTATTATAAAAAAATTTCTCTCTTATTCAAGTCATTTTCCAAAAAAAAGCGTGAGAATCCACAACTGGAACCTTATGAAAATTCAAAAAGGACTGCAAGACAAGTTATCAGAAAGGACGATCGAGAAAAAAAACGACCAAAGAAACCATGTCCGAACCGCCCAACGGCAAGTTGAACGGACCAAGCCCAACTCGCGTGATGGCGAGTTGGAGGGCCTTCATCCAACTCGCCATTAGGCTAGTTGGGACTGGTTGACCAACTCGCCTGATGCCAAGTTGGACTATCACCGTCCAACTCCCCATCAGACGAATTGGATTGCTCGACCAACTCGCCATCAGGCGAGTTGGATTGCTCGACCAACTCGCCATCAGGCGAGTTGGATTGCTCGACCATATCGCCTGATGGTGAGTTGGACCTTCCTTGTCCAACTCGCCATCAAGGGAGTTGAATTGTCTCCATCCAACTCGCCATGGATCAACCACGTCCAACTAGCCAAAAGGCGAGTTGGATCAGCTTGTCCAGCTCGCCTGATGGCGAGTTAGATCAACCACGACCAACTCGCCATCAGGCGAGTTGGATTGACTGTGACTAACTTGCCTATTGACCAACTCTCCATAAAGCGATTTGGATCGACCACGACCAACTCACCATCAGGCGAGTTAAATCAACTCGTCTAACTAGCCTGATGGCGAGTTGGGTTGACCACGACCAACAATCCATCAGGCAAGTTGGATATGCACATTCCTTCCCGGTCCCCACCTCTTCTGAACCTCAATGACACAATCTCTTTCTTGTTTTGTCTCTATTGGATTTACCATTGGACCTTTACGATAAAAACCATAAAGACTTGTTTTCTCGTATGAAATAAAATTGTTCCTATAAAACGGAAACGGTTGACTTAACACCAATGTTTTCTCAAATATATGAGTAATTTGAATCACTGACAAAACCGACGTCGTACCGGGGGTTTTCTCTCGGAAAGATCGTAAAAATGTATAAGTCGAAAAGCAGCATAAAGGGGTCTAAGACGCGGTTATGGGCCCACTTACGGTTTTAGATGGGATTGATCCCAAGGATATGATGACGATTTATCTAATGTTTGCAAGAGAAGAAAAAATTCAAGTCCGGAAGATAAATATCAAGTTTCAAGAGATAATCTCGAAGATCGAACAAAAAAGGAATATTCCCGCAAGAAGATAACTAAGATAGAGAGTTAAGGGGACAAAAATACACAGCAAAAAACATAACACTCGATTTAGGCAATTTTCCGTTTTCTATTCCCAAGCTTCGACTCAAATAGGTTAACAAAGTCTTAGGTGGTTAGAACTAGGGAACACGCCAACAAGTTTGTGGCTGAGGCTTTACCTGTTGTAACGTTCATTCACGAATTCGGAACAAGAACTTCTTTTCTCTCTTGTTTATTTGATTATTTACTTCGTCAATTTTTGTTGTCTGATTGCTTGATGTTTGGCTTTACAGAAATCCCGAACTCTGGGAAAGTTAGGGTATCTTTACTTTCCTTATTTTACGGAAACCAACAGTGCAAATTTCAGTTCCCACAAAGACTCAGAGCAAAAGATGGAACGATACGTTCCGTACGAGATTCCATCGGTGAGGAAGAGGAAAAGTCTCCCAAGAACAAACGCATTGTCGCCGAAGAGGACGATGTTGCAAATGCGGGAGCGGAGTTGCCCGAAGACGATTGGATTCATACCAGCTTTCCAAATGAGGTTGGCTCGAATGGTACCGTCTAGAATCCACTTCTAGGGTTCGGTACTGAAGGTCAAGAACTTGACGCTGTTTTCTTGGCTTCTCTCAGGATCCTTTTTGACCAGCCTTCGCGGATGTGCAATGGGGATAGTTTCATACTTGATTAATTTTTGTGGTCAAGTTCTTTTCTAATAACTTAGCTCTTTTTTCATGCAGGGCCTCCATATGATGAATGATGCACTTACGGCAAGTTGTTTGAAGGTTCGGATATTTTGTTCTGTGGCCGAGATGGCCAAAAAATTGGTTTCTCGCTTGAAGAGAGAGAGGCTGAAAGGTATTCTTTGAAGCAATGCTCCAGACTTTACTCTTCGCACAGGAAGGGGAGGCGGGAGATGGCCACAATCTGCCAGGATCGCTCGGCTCAGATCGTCGTCGACCTCGAGGAGATGGAGAGGGTTCAGAAATCCTTTGGTTGTTATTGTTAGGGTAGGGGTTCTTTGGGTGCCCTGTGGCGAACGAGGCAGGAGTCATATGATTATCAGAATGAGATTGATGTAATGTCGAGGCATATGAATAATAATGCGAGTCTGAAGCCTCAGATTCCCCAAATCGAAGGGAGAATTTGAGACTACTTGGCCCCGATTCTTGTTTTCCCTGATTCGGAGGAGGTTGGGAGAAAAATTTCACGTGATGATGGCGAGGTGGATCAACCTCCGGCTCCACTTGGTGTCATCAACTATTTGATCAAGAGTTCGATGTCTGGTATCTATGTAATTGACCAGTGAAGGGCTTTATGTTCTAAGGTAGTGTGTTCCCTTTTAAGATATGTATGATGATGTGTATTGTGTTTGCCCCTTGGGGCTTAAATGAATTTCTGTTTTGTAGCTTTTCTTTTTACGAACAAAGTGTCAAAAAGAGTGAGAGAGTGTTAGTAAGTTCCTCATTTTTTCGCTCTAGATCTGCACAATGACGAGAATGCTTGAGAATTTCATATTCTTGGAGACTCTTATACTGCTAAATTGTTTGGGTCAAAATTGGTTACGACGGAATCAATGTCTAGAAACTACCGCGGAAACGTTTTCTCTCTTTAAAGTACAAAGAACATGACAACTAAAACCTGAAAATATTATAAAAATTAAATTTACGAGTTCTCACGAAAGATATACTCAATCCCTTACAAAACAACTTCCAAAAAAATCAATAAAACAAGAAATCGCCTCGTCCCATCTTCTCGTCGTCTTATTTTTCCAGTCCATCGCGCCATCACAGTGAGACCAAAATCCGACCGTTGAACCACACATCTGTTAGGAGACCACTCTTCCTCCTCCGTTTTGCCATAAGGCGACAACATGAGCATCTTCGCTCCATGTTGCCATGCGGCAATGGCACCGTTTCTTCCTTGCCATGTCACCCACAGGAAACCACACCACGTCTCCCCTTGTTCCCTTGGGGCGACGACGCTAAATCTCCTTCTCGTCACCATGAGGCAGCAACATGAGGTCTGTCCCCCATCTCATCATCATGAGGTGACGACACAACGACTCCATCTCCTTGCCATGTCGCCATGAGGTGAAGACACCACCACTGTAATGACCATATCTTAGGGTAGATTTTGGTCGAGAAAACCCAAACCTATAGATTAGGAAAAAAAAAATTTGGGATGGTGTGCATGGTCTAGAAGAGGATTTTTGGTCGAAGAATATTTCAGATGGTTCGAGTGAACACGATTTTTGGTCGATATGGCCAAAATCGGCTATTTGGGAAAGTTTTGAGCTACAGAGAATGAACGAAGCATTCATTAGTGGTTTACTAGTCATAATTCATTTATGCGAAGAATTCTTGGAGTTCATGACATGGCAAGGAAAGAAGTGGACGTGATGGTGGGGTGCATTTTTATTGGTCGCAGAAGAAGAGAGCTATATGTCGGTTTTTGATTGTCTGAAAGGGGAGGACACATGTCAGCTGCAAAAATACCTTCTAGAAGCTTAACACATGTCACCTTCCCAGAAATTCCTCTAGAAGATTGAACATTTGTTGAAGAAGAGAGCCATTTGTCATTATTTCCATCATGTGTCCCCAAAATGAATGTGGTGATGACACCTTGCTCACCCATGCACTCCCACCCTTGCCTATAAATACCCAGCCTTGCCCTTCATATTTTCCCATTCCTAAACCATTCCATAAGAGTTAGAAATAGCGAGTAGGCGTAGAGAGAGAGAATCCCAAGAGAGAGAAATTTAGTTTTGGTAAAGAAGAGTTTTTGGGTCAAGACGAGTAGATTGTTAGGAGGTGTCCGGAAGAGTTAGGATCCGAGCCTTTTCAGCCTTAGTTAGAGACCGTTCATTCTAAATCACTGTGAGTTATAGTGATGTGTAATTGTGTGTTTAGGATTGCATGATAGATTGTGTGTCTAATATTGTATGTAGATCGGTTGTTTGGTAATGTTGTTAAGTTGATGGCTTAGAAACATATGTTAGATTGGTAGATAGATGATTGAATGTTAGATTGTGTGATTTATTTATTTATTTCTTGATTGTTGATTGCGTGGCTATTTTTGATGCTTGGTTGATTGCTTGTTATTCGATTTTTATTCGATAAATCGGTTTTACAAAAGAAAGTCGTTTTGATGAAAACTGGGTTTACTCGTGATTTTTTATCGTGTGATCTGATGTGAGTGTGGGGTTTTAGATCCTACCTAACCCTCAGTATATGGTTGGATCCATAGTGGGAATACTCGGAGTAACGGGTTTGCAGCCTATGGCTGAGTACTATCCGACGGGATAGAGAGCTGACGTGACCGAATAATTCCGGAACAGCTAGTCGATGGCCGGTTCTCATGTGCCTTTGTGGATATGAGATGGGTGTGCCTTTTTAAGGGACAGGATAGAATGTGTGAGCCATTTTAATGAAAATGTATTAAGTCTTTTCTTCAAAATGTATTAAGCGCTCATACTCGTTTTGAACCCCTTTTGCTTGTTGTGCGAGGAACAGCGGCCGGCGCAGTTTTTGTTCCTTTCTAAAATATTGTCTTTTGGGTAAACGTTTGTATCTTTTGTATTTTGAGTATTTTTGACAGGCCTAAAAACTCATTTTTGTTTACGAAAAAATGTTCTAATCCAAGTTGTTATATTAACAAAAATATTTTTTACATAGAACTTGGGCTCCACCTGATATAAACCTTGTTAAGGTTGACACAACTCGCAAACGTGGTACGGGTTTCAAAGCGTAAGGCCATGGTCTCGAGGAACTAGGGATCCGGGACGGGATGGCTAAAGGTCTGAATTTATTTAGTATCTTGGCCAATTTGTTTCGGGGAACTAAAGTGTGGCATCTTTGGATTGGTCTAGGTTGAGGGATTGGGCGTGCATCTTGTTTGATTGTTGCACGGCCGATCGTTGAAGCTTATTTGGTCGTCTATGTTATGTTCTTGTTTGATTGTTCGACGGCCGATCGGGTGGACTTTGACCTAGAAAAGTTCGGGGGTGTTACAACCACTCTGCCTCGTCACCATGAGGCGACAACACCACCACTCTACATCGTCACCATGAGGCGACGACACCATGCCCCACACCATGTTGTCACTAGGCGACATTAACTCATGCCTTTCATCTCGCCACTAGGCGAGACCCTAATCTTCCGCTCCTCTCGCCCTCATAGTTTCTCCTTCGAGTCTTGACAGAAAATATCCTTGTTTCGTCTCAATCGGAGCTACCATTGAAATTTTACGATGAAAACAAAGGAAAGTTAAGGTTTCTTGACTTTCATCCAGTTATGGAAATACCTGGTGCGAATTTTGGTTCTCACAGTTTGGCGCTACAAGGAGTGGTGGGTACGGATTAATATAACTCACAGCGGCACAAAACGCTTGGTCAATTATTGCTACAGACGCTCAAGACAATCAATCGAGAAATTTTTGGGGGTTACGGAGATGTCTCAATAGTGTCATTGGGACCAAGAGATGCTTTGTGGGAAATTCGAGACTTACTTGATTAATGAAAATTAATATTTTTTCGGTTAATAGTTTCATTGTTGGGATTTAGATTTGTTACTAAGAAGTTTCGTATGATTACTGTTTCTGGGTTATACGATGATTGTTCTGTTGTCACTTGGTCTTTTTTTATGTGAATCTTGGATTTCTGTTTGTAGCTGTAAAATATATGTGTGATGTCGAATGTGTTTGTGGCTAGATACGAAATATTGAGTATAAAACAGTTCTTATTGCCAAAAAGTTTTAAAGTTATCGAGTACAAGAATGCAGATATTTTAAAATGTGGGAGTATATGAGTATATGTATACATACCCCCCCCTTTTTGGAAAAGGGAACAAATTAACTCATCTTGCAAAGAGTTGCCAACGTACCCCTTTCGGGGATCAAGTCGTCTCGTAGTTCAGTATGTTCCGCGAGTGTTTTACTCGACAGGCACGATTGCACCGACCGTTTTAGTCGTGGTGAATGTTGATGTACCGAAAACTTCCTTCAAGATTTGTCTCTTCTGATTGATCTGAAGCTTTGGGCTCAGAAGCTTGCTTGCTTTCTTCATCAAAAACCGTTTCTTGATTTGACTATGATGGATCGTCCGTTTCAGAAGCTTGTCCAGCTGATGGCTGAGTTGTCTTCACACGCTTGGGGTTTACCATGGAAGTATTCACGATTTTCCACAGCTTGCTTTCAGAAAGGAAATAGAGTAGCGACTGTGTTTGGCATCCCTAGGTTATTGCAGTTCCTTTCAAAGTCAGGAACTTGATGCATAGATGATAGGTGGATGGAATAGCCTTCATGGACTTTATCCACGGCGTTACCATGATTGTGTTGTAGATGGCTGGGTGTCGACGACTGAGAAATTGACGATCATTATTACACCTTCGGTTAAGACAGGGAGCTTAATTGAACCTATAGTCATCGATGTTGTCTTGGATAAATCAGTCAGTGGTTTTGGCGCTGGTGTGACTTTGGAAAAATCTACGTTCATCCCTTTTAGGGTTTCACTAAAGATAACATCGGTGGTGCTTCCTGTGTCCACGAGAATCCTAGTGACTTCCAGATCCTTTATCACGAGTTTTAACACAAGTTGATCGCTCTGAGGATTGTCGATTACGACGGTCTCATGTTCCTCAAAAGTGATCGTGTTGTTGGAGTTGTTAGGAGGTTGTGACCAGTTTTTGCTTGACTCGGCCTTTCTCTGGTATATTTTTATTAATGATATGGTCTCGTGGCAGTATTGAGATCCTCCGATGGTCATGTTAAATCTGCGACAATTATTGTTGTTGCCTATGCCGTCAGATGTTCTTCCGCGTTTCCCGTCTTTTCTAGATTCTGGATATGCTTTTCCGTCAGGAGTGATTGATCAGGTTTCCCTGGGCGATCGGTATCTCAAATGAGATCCTTCATGATGGTCACATCGGTTATTTTTGCAGCGAGGAGCTTTGTCTTTACCAAGAACTTTGCAGTTCGTAGTAGAGTGACCTTTAGTCTAGTGAAACTCGCAGAAGGTGTTCTCGCCGTCTGACATGTTTTGCTTCTATTTATTTCCCGACGTTCTAAATTTTTCAGACACGGATTTGATGGCATAATTATGCGCTCTTTTGATACCTTATCCCTCGTGATGGACATACCAGTCATTAGGAAGGGTTTTCTTTTCGGCTTTTTCTTAGATGGGGTGTCTTTCAAAATGTATTTAGTGATTTATCTTTCTGTGATTAGACTTTCATCTCTTTTTCGATGATGTTAACCGTGGCTTTATGGAGAGCATCTGGGATCGTGCACAGATTTTCGAGAGATATCCACTTCCTGAACTTTGACTTGTAGCAGAGTGTCTTTTTAATGCATCAATTGCCACTTTATCACTGATTCCGCTGACTCTCGCCATGACGATCTTGAATCAGTTTATGAAATCTCGTACAGATTCATCTTCCTTTTGGGATAAGCTCCAGTGGTCGACATTGGAGGTTTCCTTATCCATAAATATGGAATACTACTTTATTTTAGTGCAATAACACCGTACTCGATTGCTTCTTCTTCAAGATAAGATTCATCGTAATCTTGGTTAGCCGTATCATGCCTTAATTCAGAGTTGTCGTCGATCAATGTCCAAGGGTGGTTGTCGATTGACTATATGTTGTTTTCCTCGACCGATTGTATGGGCTGGATGTCGATCGATGCTCCATTATCCTACTCATTCTCTTGCTCGAGATTGTAGAAACATGTAGCCAAAAGTCCTGGTTCATGAACAAAATCAATGAGAGCAGTCTTGGGTCTAGTTTGAACATGCTCATAGTAGTGATTTTGATCAATAAGAGATAGATACAACCTTTTGTCCTCATGTTGCATACAGCTCCTACCGTGGGCATGAAAGCTCTTCCAAGTAACAAGGATGAATGTTGCTTTACTTGGACATCCAAGAAATTGAAGTCTACATGAATTAAGGCACCTCTGATTTGCACTTTGATGTCTTTTATTATGCCTCCTGAATTCACCTTAGAGCAATCCACAAAAGTGAATGAATCACTAGAAGGCTCCACCTTGAAGCTTATTATCTCTTCCATGGTTCTTGGCATAATGCTTATCAAATAACCGGTGTCGCAGAGTGCAGGAGGGTAGTTACGTCCCTTGATGTTGCAGGGAACCACAAACTTCCCATGGTCACTTCTCTTCTTTAAGTTATCCCTATGCTTTATCCTCTCCCTCAAATGATTGAACATGCTTTCAGTGTCCTCATCAGTCTCTTTGGTTCTTCTGAAGAATATCTAAAATATGTTAGTGTAATAAGCTTCCTCGAATGGGGTTATTAAAGGGACTCTATAGACTCTCTTAGCAAAGCTGTCCATCTCTTTCTCATTAGCTTGCCTTCTAAGATTCCTAGGGATCTTTTTCTTCTCCCTAGAATGTCTATCCATAGCTTCTTCAATCACCGTAGAGACTGGTTTATTTTTCTGTCTGGGGTTGGGTAGGGTGGGTTTTGAGTGCCTATTATTATATAGAAGACTCATATCTATGCTTGGCAACCGACATCCTATCGTTTCGATCTATTGTCGATCGATGGTAGGGTCTGGCTGTCGATTGTTGGGGTCAAAATTGGTTATGACGGAATCAAAGTTTGAAACTTACCGGAAAATGTCCTCTTTAGAAAAGAGGAGATAATATTTGAAAGAAAAGAACAGCGTGAAAAACAAAGTCTAGTTTCGTATGAATTTCGAAAAGGATGTATACGGTAAGTCCTCAAGAAAGGTTGCCCTAGACCTCGGAAAAACGGATCCCAAGCATCAAAACAACAAAACGACTATAAGGCTCGACCATACAACTCGTCGAACAGGCGAGTTGGACCAAGCAAGATGGTCAACTCGCCCGTTCGGAGAGTTGAACCAAACATGATAGTCAACTCGCCCGTTCGGAGAGTTGAACCAAACATGATAGTCAACTCGCCCGTTCGGCGAGTTGAATCAAGCAAGCAATCCAACTCGCCCATCCCGCGAGTTGGATAAACCAATCTATTTTCATTTTTTTCCTTGTAACCCACTCTTCGAGATTGGGTAGTGCTTGTTCTGGTTTCTTACCGATCGGAGTTACCATTTGAAATTTACGATTTAAAACTCGTAAGAACTTGTTTTGTCGTATGAAGTTCCAATTAATTGTGTAAAACGGCACTGGTTAACTAAACACCTAAAGTTGCCTCCATTATACAGGGAATTTAAAATTTCTTCGAGATCAACGTCGTTTCGGAAGCGTTCTTTTGATAAATTGTAAAAAAGCTTAAGTCAAAAGACACCCGAGAAGGTCTAAAACGTGGCTAAAGGCCCACTCACGAGTTTATACAAAATTGAGCCCAATCCTTATGACGGTTTGTCTTTTATATTGCAGGAAAAGATAAATGTCAAGTTCAGAAGATAAATGTGAAGTTTCCGAAGATAAACACGAAGATCAAAGGAAAATGGATAATTCCCAGAAAGCGATAAGCTCGACCGAGGGAAGAAATGGAAAGAGCAAACCGCCTCTAAGAGGAGTATATAAGGACGTAAGGTTGAAGATGCACCAGACACGCAATTCTTTACTCAGAGCAAACATATCACTTAGGACAATTTAGGCATATTTCTGTTTTTCTGTTATTGAGCTGCGACTCAACTAGGTTAATCAGGTCATAAAAGGTTAGAACTAGGAACTCGCCGACGGCTATTACCGCTTAGGCTTACCTGTTGTAACGCTCAAATCACAGATTCGATTTATAATAATCATGTATGTTCTCATTTGTTTTATTGTTTGGCGTGGGGTTTAGAAGATATCCGGGACCTCTGGAAATTTAGGTTTACTTAGCTTTCCTATTTTCATCGGAAAATCGACAGTTCAAATTTTGGTTCCCACAGTTTGGCGCTAGAAGGAGGGGGGGGGGGGTGTACGGATCAATCTATCTCTCTGCCAGCATCGCTTAATCAAACATGTCAGCTCCCGATCTCAACAACCAACAAAATCGCAACGACAACGTTGAAACACGCTAGCAACAAACGTCACTGCGGTTAACACTGACGCAAACACCGCAGCGTTCGAGGAGGATAAGAAGATGTTCTCGACTTTCGAATAGAAGTATGCAGAACAAGACAAGGTCATTAGTTCTCTCGTTAAGTAGGTTGAAACCCTAACAGCAAGAACCAGGGCCGTTTTTCCGCGTCGAGTGACGAGAATCAACGAAAGAAGACTCTATTTCAAAACTCCCTTGGACCAATCCGGGAACGCACAGTGAAAACCGTATGGACAAAATCCCGATGAAACTACTCCTGCACCAGCACGGAATAATCCGGTGGATGTTCCCCCTATTAAGGAAGAAAAAGAAGAAGATGAAAGCGAGCCCGTCGAGGTGGATTCCAGCAGACAGTCCGAACACACGGACGAAGACATGGATGTGCATCCACGTTGTACGAGGAGCCGCACGGCTCCTGAAGAATCCCAGTTCGAAAATCCTATTAACGAAGAATATGCCATCTTCTGGGACGAACAAGAAGAACTAGCAGAGAAGAAAACTCGAAACACTCGTGGCTGTCACCAACAAAATCAGAAATCTGCCAGCAAAGATTCCGAGATCCGCGATCTCAACAGATAGCCTCAGGAAAACAGTAGCAGAGGTTAGAGCGGTAAAATCTCAAATCCATCATGCTACTAGAGCCGCACGAAATATCTATCAGCTACTAGAAGAGGCTCGGAAAACTCCCTTTACAACTCGCATCACCGAAACTCGAGTTTCGGATCCTGGGAAGATCAAGGTGACGCCTTACGACGGTACAACTGCCCCAAGGTACACTTGCAGGCTTTCTAGATTCTAGATCACGATGGGAATAGCCAAGTTCAGAGAAATTGAAAGAGACGCCGGCGAATGCCGCCTCTTCGTCAAAAATGTCTGAGGGCAGCGCTCGACGCCTAAGGTGAAATTCAATCGGAAGTTTCCACCAACTCACTTCGGATTTTCTCAAGCAGTAATCTATGTTCATAGATCGGGAACCTCTGACGTCGATATTTTGAACCTATCCCAGGGAGAGGACAAATCTCGTCGCGACTTCATAAAATGGTTCAAAACCGCAATGGGAAAAGTCAGCGGAATTAGCGAAAAAGTGGACATAGACGCGCTCCGAAAGACGCTCTGGTACAAGTCAAAGTTCAGGAAGTGGATAACTCTGGAGAAACCACGTACGATCCAGGACGCGCCCCACAAGGCCAGGGACTACATAATCATCGAAGAGGAGTAGAAGGACTTATCGCGAAAGCATAAAACGACCAAGACGTCTTCGAAGGATCCAGGTTTGGATCAGAAATTGAAAAAAAAAAATCCTCGTAACGACAAGAATGTCCATCGCGAGGAAGAAGAAACCCAGGGGGCACATAGCAACGCCATCAACTCTAGATCGGAGCAAGGCCGGACAATGGGAAACACATGGACCCAGAATCCGAGATACGACGAGAATGTCTTCTGCGACTTCCATCAAGCCGCGGCCACTCAATCATCGCCTGCAAAGTTCTTGGGGCCAGACTGGCCGCGAAACTGATCACAGGAGAACTTTCTGAAGTTTTCAGGTCCATGTACGTTTTGGAGATATATGGAGATACTTGGAGCTTTTGGAGAATTTGGAGAGGAATAATCCGTAGCTGATCATTGAAGAGAATTGAAGTACGAGATTACCATTGATTGTGATACAACGTAGGTGTCGACCGATGTTACATGACCAAGATCGATCGATGTTGCAGATCTGCCATTTTATCGATGTCCAGTTTGCAGACAGCCGACTTTCAAACCCAAGTTATAGACATGACACAAGATTACAAGATTACCGTTGGACGAATTTTGACCTAGACTTTAGGGTTTTATATTTATACTTTATGTATTGCACCAGAAAAAAGGGGGGCAAGAGTTAGTGTGTGTGTGTTAATACTAGGGGTGCTAAGTGTTCTAAGTGTGCTTTGGAACCCCAATATTTTATCTATGCATTTTATTAAGATTACTATTCTTACTTCAATTATGTCTGAGTAGTTATCAACTAGATTTAGGGTATATCAATGGTACTGATGGATTAGCCAAACAATAGAATTGTTAAGGTCATTATTATATCTATTAATAGAATTGAGTTTATTGCTTGTGTTCTAGAGTAGCTAACTAGAACCCTGATAATAGGATAAGTAGGCGCAAGCGAGAGCATGGTCTACTACCGAAATCTATTTTGTTCATCTAGGTTGCTAGAACAAATGAGAGTTGATTTAGTCAATCTAGTGAGCTTATCGAATTAGGTCATAACACTTGGCTCAAGAAACCATCGATCGACGCAGGATCATTTCCATCGATAGACGGTCATTCCGTGTCAACAAGCGAGAGCTGAGACACTGGACTTAGTCAATAGATTAGGCGCGCATGCGAGAGCTGGTGTCTTTTACATTAGATTTCGAGTTCCATGATTAAATATCTTTAACTTCTATCTACTATAATTCACTTGGCTGAAACCCTAGATCTAGCATATTTTCATATTTACATTACTATCATATTTCCATATTTACATTACTAGCATGTTTCCATATCTACATTACTAGCATATTTATATATTTAAATTACTAGCATATTTCCATATTTTCATTACTAGCATATTTCCATGTTGCATCTATACCTTCTAATAAGGAATATTTCCTTGACCTGATTACTTGCTACCAATATATATAGTTACCTAGCTTAGTCGTTAGAAATAAGAAATCTATTGTGTGACATTGTTCCATGTGGATTTGATACCTAAGTACTACACCTGATCTCTCTTGACAATAGTATTATTATTCTATGTGTTAGAATTAAGGGTTAACTTGACTTCTTTTTGTTTAGGATATTTATACCCTATTAGAACATAAAAAAACACACCCACATCAAATTTGGCGCCGTTGTCGGGGAACATTGATCGCCATTAGATTTATTTTCTAGGATTTAGTCTAGGTTTTTTACTTTCAAAGTTACTGAATTATCTTTTTCTTTGTTTTTCAGGTGCATGCAAAAGAGTACCAGGAGCAACAAAGGACAAGACTTACTGTTCTCTGACCCACAACAACTCGAACGCTCGATCCGCAAAGAAAGACGACGCGCATCGATCCACAGCATACCTTCACCGTCTACTGATACATCTTTACGGATAACATCGAACGAAATCAGACCTCAACCATCGACCGATATCAGATCTCTAGCAATGACCGATATTGATCATATAGCATCGATCGACAATACCTCATCCTAATCGATCGATCGACGACGGTAGACGAGTTCAGATGGTTGTGCCTATAATTGTGGTTCAGATTGAGAATGGAGACTTGCATGACCTCAACGGTCATCTGCGTAATGCAGATGGTCAAAGGATAGAAAATCATGGGACTATAATCCCTGATACCGAAGCAGAAGCTAATGCCTAAGATACCAGAAGTGCAGAAATTTCAAAACCAACCAGGAGACCATGGATCAAATTTATGTTTGACAAGATTCTGAGGGAACAGCAGAAGATGATTGTGGATTTCAATGACAAGTTAGATTTTCTGTACCTACATCTAAACACAGAAATCGAAGATATCAACATCCGTGTGGAAAAGTTGGAAATCAGATGACGCATAAGAGTGAAACCCTTACGAAATACGAAGTTATGGTCAAAGATGAAGAAGATACTTGGCAGAAGTATCACGTCAAAGCTGTTAAAAATAAGAATTGTGTAATGATGCAGAGCTTGTGGTAACATGTTTCTGCGATTACGAGTGTAATGAGGAATCAATAGATGGAGCATCAATCGATACCCAACCCCTAGAATCTATCGACAGTCTTGCACATCAGCAATCGATCGATACCCACCCTTCAACATCGATCGACACCCATACCCCAAAAATGATCCACACCCACCATGCTGATTACGATTACAACTCAGCCTACCTCGAATACAATGAAAACTACAGAGAAGAAGAGATGATCGAGTACCGAGGGCTTACTATGAAAGAGGCTGAATTTTTTTCATGTTTCCCATGATCCAGGAAAATCGACATCGATCGACGACAACCATACGCCATCAATCGATATTGAGCATGAAGCTGAAACCGAACCTGATTCAGCAGAAGAACGCGACAGAGAAGCTGGTTATCTATAACCAGACGAGTTTGGTATTATGAGAGATCCAGATGGTCAAGCAAGAGCTATGGATGGCAGAATTCTAAATGTCACGACGGAGGATGTACTAGATACACTTGCAATGGCCAATGGAGCTGGAAACCTTTTTGGGCACCGGTCTGATTATCGAGCATCGATCGACAGTAACCATAGACCATCGACCGACACCAATTGGGAATGCCAAGGTTACGGTGAAGCCTATGATGAGTATGACTCAGATTATCATGACGATGAACCTGGATGGATAATGAACGCGAGAGTAGGCAATCCTGCATCAACAATCGGCCTATCTTGGCCATCAAACGACATCAAACGTAAACCAGACTTTTCACTTGGACCAGAAGAAACAGAAGCTTGTTACCTTAGACCCTATGAGTTTGAAATTTTCAGAGATGTAGAAGGACGTGCCCTAGGTCTTTATGGGAGAATTCTAACTCTACCGAAGAAAGATGTAGCAGACACCCTTCTCATGGTTGAACAATCAAGAAATTTCTTTGGACAACCGCAACAGCCATCGATCGACGCACATGTACCAACATCGATCGACAACACGGATCAGAAGCAGGAGACATACAGCAGAGCAAAGATTGCTGATATTGTGCATGCGATCTACCAAGCTCAGAAGATGTCAATGGATGATTTCCATATGAGGCTTGATGATATTTAATATCATATAGATAAATGCCTCACGAATTTGACTACACGCATGGATGAGATGATGCAAGACATGGATATTTTTTAGAGACAGCATGCGAGTAGACCGGATGGAGTGACATCGATCGATGGAAACCTTACGCCATCGATCGATACTAAGTTCAACAGACAGAAATTCGCAGCAGAACACTACTCAGAAGAAAGGTTCTCTGATATTGCTTTTTCTCAGTGCCTGATGAAGGAAGAGGTTTCTCAGCAACGAGAGGAAATGTCAGACACTACAACTGCCAGACTTAGAATGCTCCAGCGCAGTATTGAAATTCTACAAAGAATAATGCATTAACTAGAGGTTACTAAGAAGATCATAAAGAATGATAAAATCAGAGGAGATGAGGCAATCAGAAACTTCATTGGTACATGGTTTCAGAAGAGCAAAGAAGATGTAGCCACTTGTTTTCCAAGTGTTGATCAACCTCCTTTTAGTCAAAGCATTCACAATGTCCAGCTTATGACTCTAACCAAGCGCTGAGTGGGAGGCAACCCACTGTTTAGTAAGTTTTCATTAGTTTTTATTCTTCACTTATTACTAATTTTCGTATTTATTTATTTCAGATATAAAAAATAAAAATATAATACAAGGAAGACAATCTGCATAGAGCATCCACTGACATTTGATCACCGACGATCGATGGAGTAACATCGCATCAATCGATAGGCACTTAACTGTGTCGATCGACGGTCACTATCAGCGAGCTGGTGTATCAGTTTTTCCTTGTTAAAATTTGTCCTTATGATTTATTTCTTCCTCAATATCAGACTCTATAACCCTGACGATAGTGTTGTTTAAGTCTGGAGGAGGTATTACTGATATTGTGTTCTATTTTGAGTTTTATAAAAAAATAGGAACTTAGAGGTCTCGCATCGATCGACACCCATATCCAACCATCGATCGACGCTCTCTTACAGAGAGAGGTATCGAGTTCTATACTTAAGCTAATTACTTATGATTAATTCTATAACCAATCCGGGCCGGATTACACTGGAGAAAGTGTAATTTAAGTCTGGGGAGGTTCGCTAATGCTACTGGATTGTTTTTGAGTGTTATTTATATCTATATAAGTTTTTCCAAAAAGTTTTATTGAGTCAAGAAGAGGACTATGATCAAGATTTATTATTGACTAACCATGCTATAACCACCATTCTTAGAAGGTTGTTTGGAGAGATTACTAGAGATACCAAAGTGGATCATCCTTCCACTATATCACACTTGCTTAGAAAGTTTGGAGGAAACAAAGCTGATTTCCAACACTAATCCTGACATTATTTGCTTGCTTTGGCATTTAGTATACATTGGATCGGATTCCTTCTTCAAGTTTGGAAGGTAAAAGTCTGTGTGCTTCTGATTCCTCTCTCTCTCCTCTTCAGATAAAAAAAGGAATAAAACAGGATTTGGTGGCTACAACCATTAAATATTGATTCATATGATCCTAGCAAGATATAAAGGTCAAAAAGAAGTGAACATGATCTGGTCGCAAAAACCATTAGGGCTTGATTCATGGAAGCTTATCCAAATATCTCAATCAATTAAAAAAAAATGATACCTACAAAAAGAAGGGAGACATTGACTGAGAAGAAGTGAGAAGAGAGAGAGGAAAGGAATCAGAGAAGGCTGCCTGTGTTCAGATACTTGCAAAGGTAAGAGTCCATGTGTCTCTTGATCGATACTCCCAAGGTAAAGCCTGCACTTTAATTGTATGCAAAGAAATGAAATCAGTAGAGGGGCGATTCAAACTCGTATTCGCTAAGTTGTTGGTAGAATGGATTTTGTTGCTATACTAGGATTGGTATATAAAGTTTCTATGTGATTGGCTTGATAGGATGTGGTTGCAATAAAGCATGGTGACAGTTATACTTAGACAATATGTGAGTCTTCGCTTTTCCAAACATCTTTCAGAGGATTGTTTGCTTGAGGACAAGCAAAATGTTAAGTCTAAGGAGTTCATATAGCCTATTTATTACCAGTTTTAGACCATGTTATAGAATCTATTTAGGGTATGTTATGTGTGTCTAGGCTATGTTTTGAGGTCTTTACTGGTCCATGTACGTTTTTGAGATATATGGAGATACTTGGGTCTTTTGGAGCATTTGGAGAGGAATAATCCGTAGTTGATCATTGAAGAGAATTAAAGTACGAGAGTATCATCGATCAACAATACAACTTAGGGATCGAGCAATGTTACATGACCAAGATCGATCGATGTCCAGTTCGCAGACAGTCGACTTTCAAACCTAAGTTAAAGACATGACACAAGATTACAAGATTGCCCTTGGAGGAGTTTTGACCTAGACTTTAGGGTTTTATATTTATACTTTATGTATTGTACCAGAAAAAGGGGGGGGGGCAAGAGTTTGTGTGTGTGCTTGTACTTGGGGTGATAAATGTTCTCAGTGTGCTTTGAAACCCCAATATTTTATCTATGCATTTTATTCAGATTACTATTCTTACTTCAATTATGTCTGAGTAGTTTTCAACTAGATTTAGGGTTTATCAATGGTACTGATGGATTAGCCAAACAATAGAATTGTTAAGGTCATTATTAGATCTATTAATAGAATGGAGTTTATTGCTTCTGTTCTAGAGTAGCTAACTAAAACCTTGATAATAGGATAGTTAGGAGCAAGCGAGATCATGGTTTACTACCGAAATCTACTCTGTTGAGCTAGGTTGCTAGAAACAAACGGGATTTTATTTAGTCAATCTAGTGAACTTATCGTATTAGGTCATAACACTTGACTCAAGAAACCATAGATCGACGCTGGATCATTGCCATCGACCGACGTTCATTCCGTGTCAACAAGCGAGAGCTGAGACATTGGACTTAGTCAATAGATTAGGCGCGCATGCGAGAGCTGGTGTCTTTTAGATTAGATTTCGAGTTCCATGATTAAATACCTTTAACTTCTATCTACTAATCCACTTGCCTGAAACCCTAGATCTAGCATATTTCCATATTTACATTACTAGCATATTTCCATATTTACATTACTAGCGTCTTTCCATATTTACATTACTAGCATATTTCTATATTTACATTACTAGCATATTTCCATATTTACATTGATAGCATATTTCCATATTGCATCTATACCTTCTAATAAGAAATATTTCCTTGACCTGATTACTTGCTACTAATATATATAGTTACCTAGCTTTGTGAGGGGTTTTATTTCACTTTCAAATTAACCATATATTCCCACTTTACTCTCTCAAATAAGAGGTTGAGTGTAGTACTTAGGGATCGAATCCACAGAGACTTTAAGATTGCACAATAGATTTATTATCTTCGAATTAAGGCTAGATGAATTACAACAAGAACAATAAAAGCGATCTTTAAGATTGATTTGGTTAGTGAAGATTAAATTAGGGCACTACACTTAGGGGAAATTATGAGGTAGGTTTTAATAATGCAGATTAATAGATTGCTAGAGTTCTATTAAGTATCATTCTGAATTTAAACCTAAGAGTTTAAAAGATCACTCTCGCGCATCTCGGCTGAGCGTCGATCGATAGCATTGCAATGGCGTTGATCGATGCTCATTCTAAACAATATTAATTTCGTTGTTTAATATATTCTCTAAACTTCTAATACAACTCTCGTTTGTTACTAGTTATTTAGATAGTTTAAGATCGATTTTAGGTTATAACCATGCTCTCGCTTGTGCTATAGAACCCTAATTTCTAAGATTGAAGTGATCAAATTCAACTTAGCATTAAGTACAACTTAAACAAAGAACCAAGAAGATTACCTTAACAATTCTGTAAAATCACCAATACATTACTACCATTGAATAACCCTAAATCTAATAGAGAACTACTCAGACATAGCAATAAAGAACATCATTAAATTATGAATAAATTGCATCGAATAAAATGAGTAAAAAGATAAGGAGTTCAAGATCTTCTCTGTATGATGGTAAGATCTTTCTCTCCGATAGATGTAGCAATCTGTTCCAACTCTAAAACTCTGATGTGACTTTTGTGGCTGCTTAGTTTCAGAATAATAAGCTTAGGGTTTAACAAAGATAGAAAACCCGAATAAATAGTCTAAATTTGGCCTTGGACTTGTCTTCCAATTAATGAAACTTCTGGGTAAAACATGTAATTTCTCAATCTTTCTGCCGACTTCGTCGTCAATCGACGCATAGAGTGTGACATCGGTCGATGGTCCATTCATAATTCTGGATCCAACTCTGGTTTTTTGCTGAGCAGTCCTAATTGCTCCAAAATAGTCCAAAAGCTTCAATTGCTTCCAATAAGTACCTCGACTTGTAAATGCTTTAAAACAATGCCAAATGCATATAAAAGACTCTAAATATACTATATATATATATCATAGGTAAAATAGGTAAAATCCATAGTAAATCAAATCCCCCAGATTTAACCTTTTGCTTGTCCTCAAGCAAACAAAGCCTGTGTGAGAAGTAATGAAAAACAAAAACTCACATAGTGTCTAAGTATAAATGTCACCTCCCTTTCTTGCAGCCACATCCTAGCAAATCAATCACAGAGAAACTTTATATACCCTATCCTAGTATAGCAACCAAATCCATTCTACCAACAACTTAGTTAATACTAGTATGACTCGCCCCTCTACTGATTTCATTTCTTTGCATAAAATAAAGTGTGGGCTTTACCTTGGGAGTATCGATCAAGGGACACATGGATTCTTACTTCTGCAAGTATCTGAACACACAGGTAGCCTTCTCTTATTCCTTTACTCTCTCTCTTCTCACTTCTTCTCAGTCAATGTCTCCTTTGTTTTGAGGGTATCATTTATTTTTTCAATTGACTGAGTTATTTGGATCGGGTTCCATGAATCAAACTCTAATAGTTTTTGCCACCAGATCCTATTCACTTCTTTTTCATATTTATCTCGTTCTAGGATCATATGAATCAAGCTTTAATGGTTGTATCCACCAAATCATGTTCGACTCCTTTTATTAAACTGAAGGGGAGAGAGAGGGGAATCAGAAGCACACAGACTTTTACCATCCAGACTTGCAGAAGGAATCCGGTCCAATGTATACCAAATCCAAAGCAAGTAAATAATGTTAGGATTAGTGTTGGAAATCAGCTTCGGTTCCTCCAAACTTTCTAAGCAAGTGTGATATAGTGACATGATGATCCACTTTGGTATCTCTAGTAATCTCTGCAAATAACCTTCTAAGAATGGTGCTAAAGTTTGGTTAGTCAATAGTAAATTTCTGATTATAGTCTTCTTCTTGACTCAATAAAACTTTTTGAAAAAACTTATATAGATATAAATAACACTCAAAAACAATCAAATAGCATTAGGGGACCTCCCCCCAGACTTAAATTACACTGTTCCAATGTAATCCGCCTCGGATTGGTTATGAGAAAATAAATCATAAGTAAATAGTGTTAGAGATAGTCAAATTTACCAACACTGTAAAGTGTATCGATCGATGGCAGAAGGGGAGCGTCGACCGATGGTAAACCATTATAGACGATCGATGAAGAACGTGTGGTGTCGATCGATGGGTAATTCGATTTGTCGGGATACCTTCATACGTAGAATATTTATTAAATTAGGTAATAATATAAATAAAGTTAAAAAATCGTTACGCTATGTTAGAATGCCATCGATCGATAGCAACAAGTGTGTGTCTAATGATGGTAGGAAGTCAGACTGAATCGTGTGTGTCTAGTCTCTTATCCGATCATCTCTCTCTAGGTTAGCTCTGTTAGACACTCAAACACATGGTGAATATAAGATGAAACAGTGTTAAATAAATAAGTAGTCGAACGTAGAAAGGCAACAAAAACAAATAAACATAAGTATAATCTGAAAGAGAGATGAAGTAAAAGAGAAAGGAGTATCGAAAAGACTACTCCTCATCGGACGTATCCTGGTCCTGATGCTGCTGCTGTGGTGCTGGAGGCGATCGGGCTCTGGTCCTGGGACGGCTGAAGCAATGGCATCGCGACATGGTCTCTAGTCTGGCCCATATCGCTCGAAGAGCGTCCACCATGACCCGCTGGAAAGTACCATGGTCGTGTATGGGCAGCTCTAGAATCACGGGGAAGGATGTAGGAGGTGGAGCCGGGTGTGCTGGCTCGTCTGCTCCTGCTACTGCGACCGGGTGCGCTGGGAGGAGACCTCCTCTGCGGCGCATTCTGAGGGGTGCAGTGTGGATGTGGTGCTCAGCTGGATGGAACGCGAGGCGCTGTAAATCATCATAAAATTCTGTCACCTCTCTCAGCGTAATGGGATAATCCTCGGTCCCTCATCGTCCACAAAGGACCAAAAGCGTCCCTCCTTCAGCCACTGGCCCCTCATCAGGTGACCCTCATCCATGAAGCACAGTCATCTCTCTACCGAAGCTCCCTCAAGACTGATGTCAAGAAAAGTGATGATCGGTGTCAGGAGTCTCCCTATCGTCTCCCTCTTCGCTCCCGAACCGTGGAAGGGTTTGTCCTTCAGGGATGCCATGTGCTCAGAAAATATAGCTCCCATCTTTACCTGCTGATCGGTCTATGGTGGAACAAAGAGCTCGTCATCTAGCCCAAATAATTCCCTGACGGAATAGTATAAAAGTGTCAGCTCCTGAACCCGAAACTTGTTGGGTCCAATCTTGCACAACAAGTTGTTGGCAAGGACCTTCAGAAAGTAGCGCAGGTTGGGGTGACAGACGTCCGTCTAAGTTGCTGAACCTGAGTCAAAATGGCCTGTCCCGATGAGGCCCCAGAAAGTAGGCAAACAAGGAAAAGGAGCAACTGCACAGGCATTGGTACCAATGTCAAAGCCGTAGATCTCGCACAGCTGCGGGATGGGGATCTTGTACCGGATGACTCTGATGAAGAAGGTCAGGGTAGCCTCATGTGCCACCTTTTCCATGGGCTCTTGTAGAGCACCTGCGCTGTGGAGATGCACTGCATCACCAGGTCTGAATAGAGAGGATATGGCTTAGTAGCCATGGTATAAAGAGTTTAACAGGTAGGGAGTGTAGAAATCGTGTGGTTTAGGCTCAAAAACGAGCAGAATCAGCCAAAAATTTAGAGAGAAATCGGGTAACTCGTGTGTGTGTTTCACTATAAGAAAACTAAGCTTTTACTAGGAAAGTTTACTAGGAAAATAGTTCCTCGTAAAATTACAACGAGTTAACTTCGAGTTTACGAGGAAACCATTTTTCCTCGTAAAATTCTCGTAAACTTACGAGAAAAATATTTCCTCATAATATTCTCGTAAACTTACATGGCTCTTACGAGGAAAATGTCATTTTCCTCGTAAACTCATAGTATCTCTTTTCCTCGTAAAGTCCTAGTAATAATTTATTACGAAATTAGGAGGAATGGATTTGTTACTACGAAATTAAGAGGAACTAGATAGAAAATATCGAATTTAAATCAAAAACGTGTTTTGTACCTACTTTTCCTAGCAATTTCCTAGTAAATTCTCAGATTCGAAAATTTCTATAAATACCACCATATGTGATTCATTTGAAACACACCAAAAAAAATCAGCTATAAGCTTGATCAAACACAAAAAAAAATGTCTGGTCCGGGAAATATTTTCGAGTTGCGGAAGTGGATGTATTCACACAGAGATAATAACGGGAGGGTGACGAAAGAATTTCTTGAAGGGTTGGAGACGTTTATGCATCAAGCAGATTCTACACCACTCACGCAGGAAAGTGGTAAGATGTTCTGTCCTTGTCGAAAATGTTGCAATACCAAATTAGACCCTCGTGAAAATGTTTGGAAGCATTTAATAAATAGAGGTTTCATGCCATATTATTATATTTGGTATCAACATGGAGAAGATGCTAGTTTTAGGAATGAAGGTAGCAGTAGTAATAGCAATATTCAGATTGAACCGGTTGAGCATTTGCGTAATGAAAGTAGCAGTAGTAATAGCTATCATCACCAAGAGGAACAAATGGTAGATTGTGATAGGGTTCATGATATGGTAGGTGATGCCTTTGTAACTCATGATGATGATGAAGTTGAAGAACCTAACTTAGATGCAAAAAAGTTTTATGAAATGTTAGATGCTGCGAATCAGCCAATTTACAGTGGTTGTAGAGAAGGTCTGTCTAAATTGTCGTTGGCTGCTAGAATGATGAGTATTAAAACGGATCACAATCTACCTGAAAATTATATGGATGCATGGGCAGACTTGTTTAAAGAGTATTTGCCAGAAGACAATGTGTCTGCTGAATCTTATTATCAGATTCAGAGATTGGTATATAGTCTTGGGTTGCCCTCGGAGATGATAGATGTTTACATCGACAACTGCATGATTTACTGGGGAGATGATGAGAAGTTAGAAGAATGTCGATTTTGTAAGAAGCCACGATTCAAACCGCAAGGTCGAGGGCGTAATAGGGTACCGTACCAAAGGATGTGGTACCTACCAATCACATACAGATTGAAAAGATTGTACCAATCTGAGGAGACTGCTGGAGGGATGAGATGGCACGCCGAGCATACTCAGACGGATGGAGAGATGACTCATCCATCAGATGCAAGAGCCTGAAAACATTTTAACAATGTACATCCACATTTCGATAGCAATAGGCGGAATGTGTATCTTGGATTATGCACTGATGGATTTAGTCCATTTGGAATGTCTGGGAGACAATATTCATTGTGGCTGGTCTTTCTTACACCGTATAACTTGCCACCGGAGATGTGCATGCGACGAGAGTTTCTATTCATGAGCATATTAATACCTGGTCCAAAACATCCAAAAAGATCTCTCGACGTTTTTCTACAACCACTGATAAAAGAGTTGAAAGATTTGTGGTCAACAGGGGTGAGGACATATGATTGTTCAACGAAAACAAACTTTACGATGCGAGCGATGCTTTTGTGGACCATAAGTGACTTTCCTGCATATGGTATATTGTCTGGGTGGACTACACATGGGAGATTAGCTTGTCTATGTTGTAATGGAATGACAGATGTGTTTCAGTTGAAGCATGGTAGGAAGACTAGTTGGTTCGATTGTCACCGTCGATTTCTTCCCATTCACCACCCATACCGAAGAAACAAGAAATTGTTCAGGCACAAAAGGGTTGTCAGAGACACTCCTCCTCCATATTTAACTGGAGAACAAATCAAAGCGCAAATCGATTACTACTGTGCTCTAGAAACAGCTCCTCGTGGTGGGAATTGGCATGTTCCCAGTAATATGCCTGATTCTTATGGTGTTCAGCACAATTGGCACAAAAAGAGTACATTTTGGGAATTGCCATATTGGAAAGATCTTCTTTTGCGCCACAACCTCGATGTGATGCATATAGAGAAGAACTTTACTTAGTGGACCCGTACATTATGGATGGATGTATCAGTATGAAAGGGCCATGAAAACTTTGAAAGGAAAAGCCAAAAACCTAGCAAGAGTTGAAGGTTCTATTGTTGCGGGAAGTTTGACGGAAGAAAAATCACATTTCACTTCGTAGTACTTTGCACCGAAAGTACGTACAAGGAAACGAGCTCCAAGAAGATATGATGATGGTGGTGTCGTGCCGACATATATGGAAGACGATGTTCCAGACATCTTTTATCAAATTGGGCGATTGGGTGGGAAATTGAAAGAGGTTTGGTGGTCGAGTGATGAAGACGTCCATAGTGCACACCTTTATATTCTTCTTAATTGCGAGTATCCATTGATTGCTTATTTTGAAAGGTAAATATATAAACATACACACTTATATATATATATATATATATATATATATATATATATATATATATATTCAATATTAAATATATAACATAACATATATGATTTTACAGTCAATTTGAGACTCAAGTCGAGGAAGCAATACCTGGTATATCGACAACTGAGTTAGACAAAAGGAAAGATCAACACTTTATCAAGTGGTTGAGGAAACAGATATTTATTTATTACTTAAATTGTATGCATACATTACCACAAAGTAAGTCTAATGTCTAATTATTTTACTTTTTGTTGCAGGTTGATTATGACGATCCTGAGTATCCCGCATGGTTTCGCGAATTACTTCAAGGTCCAGTTGCAAAGGTCACTACATCGTCGATGTATTTCACCCGAGGCTATACTTTTCATACCTATGACTATGGTAGACACCGGGCGACAAGTAATTATGGAATATGTGTGAAAGGCGAAACAGATTTCTACGGGATCTTGCAAGAGATTTATGAAGTTCAATTCCCGGGTATGGGTTTGAAATGCGTTATCTTCAAGTGTGAGTGGTATGACCCCGTCGTAAACAGAGGTGTTTGGATTAACAAGAACGGTGTAGTTGATGTCAACGGTGGACGAAGATACACCAAATTTTTTTTTTTTTTAATATCCAGGTTTCCAGTATTAATTAATTTTTACATATTGATCTTTATTTTCGTAGGTACAACAAGTTCGAGCCTTTCATATTGGCTTCCCAAGCAGATCAAGTTTGCTTCATTCCATACCCTCGGATTACTACCTCGGGAATAAACTGGTTAGCTGTTATCAAAGTTACACCTCGAGGACGAATATTCGCTAGAGAAGAACCACCATTACAAGAAGAAAACACCAATGAGATCGAGGAAGCTGAAGCAGAAATTGATGAGTTTCTACTCATTGATCCGCATAATCGTGAATACGAAGATGTTCCTGATCACTCAACGGACGAAGGTGTAGACGACGAGTTTTTAGAAAATTATGATGTTTCAACAGATTACGACAATGTATCCGAATGAATTATGTATTTTTATAAGTTTGTTTAATCACAAAAATAAATTTGGATTATATATGTTTTAAGTTTGTTTAATCACAAAATCAATTTGCATTTGGGGTTTGGGGTTATGTGTAGAAGAGGTTAGGAGTTTGGTTGTAGAAGAGGTTATAAGTTAAGGAAGTTGTGGTTTGGGGTTTGGGGGTTTTGAGTTTAGGGATTTATAAACCCTTTCCTCATAAAGCCCTAGTAATAGAAAACACGGGCATAGCTGTTTCCTCGTAATGTTCTAGTAAGGTGTTACTAGGGCTTTACGAGGAAAAAACGCGGGCATAGCTATTTCCTCGTAAAGGGTTTTCCTCGTAAAGCCCTAGTACAGTCATTACGAGGACCTTACGAGGAAATAAAAACACGGGCATAGCTATTTCCTCGTAAGGTCCTAGTAAAATTACTAGGGCTTTACGAGGAAACAAAATTCCTTATATATACTCGAGCAATCCGGTTTCTCATTTGCTAGTAACCTTCTCTCTAAATCCTCTAAAGGTACTCTCTAATTCGTAGTTAGGTGATTAGATTAGGGAATTTAGATTAGGTGGTTAGTTTAGGGAATTTAGATTAGGTTGGTTTACTTTTATTTAGTGTTTTTTTAAATTATACGGGAAATTAATGTTTTTTTTTTTTAAATATAGATGCCTAGACAGAGCAAGCTTGCTAAGGCTGCTGGTAGGAGGACGTCGTCTCTCGAGGGGAGTCACTACGGAGATATGTTTGGGCGTCAGGATGCTCCGGGTTCATCTTCGACAGCTCCCGGTTCATCTTCTATTCCCGAGAGTCAGGGAGCTTCTACGGCGTCCCGGGAACCACATCCTCCTCCTCCTCCTCCTCCACCGGTCGGGGTTCATCCCGATTTGGATGTGCCGCCGAACGCACCCTTTGCGGTGTACACGGTGGAGGATATTTTGGCCCTTCCAGGCAGAGAAGGGCTCGCAGAGTTAGATCCTATCCGACGGGACGGCCAAAACGTATTATGGTATGTTTTAATTTTTAAAAAGTTTTTTTAATTTATTTCTTAATTAACAAAATATTTAGAAATTATTCTAATTAATGATTTATTTTGTTTCTTTCCAGGTTTGGTGTTGACAATTGTGACCGATCTAGCGTCTCAGACTGTATTAAGGGATACTTTCCCGATCCAGCTCCAAACTAGAAGATGACGGCGAGCCACACAAAAAAGATGTGGTTCAAATCGTTTGTTGTAAGTTTAATTAGTTAATTTATTTTTAATTATTTAAAATTATTAATATTATTGAACTAATCCGTCTTTTATTTTTTATGGTTACAACAAAAGTATCGTTGGTCTATTGGGATTCACCAGAGGGTGAAGAAGGAGTTTGAGGCCAAGGCAAGAGCACGATTGCTCGACATGGTCTACAACTGGAAGGGCGACTATCAGGTATAGATTTATAAATTATAATATATATATAGTTTGAAAAATATTATATATTGACTTTAATTCTATTTTTTTTTTAAATCAGGTGGATGGTTACGAGGCCGGGAAACCCGATTGTCTCACAACCACGGTGTGGGATGGCCTCATCAGCTATTGGGAGTTGCTAGACTCGGTCAGAACCTCCAACACAATCTCTGGGAACCGCATGACCAAAGACGAGCATGGCAAGACGAAGGTGCTTCACACCACGGGTCGAAAACCTCACGCGGGAATTCGTCTAGACATGGTAAGATGATTTTTAATAACTATTTAATTTTTATTTTATTTGAATATTCCAAATTAATATTTAATTTTATAAATTAATTTTAGGCTAAGGAGACAAGAGTTCTTCCATCTCTGAAAGACCTTTACGAGAGGACCCACCGGAACAAGGCTGGGCAGTTTGTAGATCCTGCTTCCGAGCGGATCTACAACGAGGTTGTTGCCCGAGTTGACGAACGCCAGACCCAGCTGACTCAGCAGACTGGGACTCCAGTCATATTATCCACTGTTGAAGTGGATAAGATTTACGAGGAGGTAAATAATTTGTTTTACTATTAATTTTTAATATTTTTTAAAAAAAATTCTTAATGTTATTAATATTTTTATTTACAGGTCGCCCCTAGGAAAAAGGGGCGTATGATCGGGATTGGCTCGGTTAACGATGTCCCTGCAGCGACACCGTCTTATCATCAGGAGCAGCACGATGTCAATGCTCAGCTACGCTCGCAGTTGTCTTCGCTCACCGAGCATGTGACTTCTCTCACCGATGTCCTCGAGATTATGGCGGTTGGAAACACGCATTTGGAGGAGATGTTGCGTCAGAGACGGGAACGCGGAGGTATTCCAACCCAACAGAATCCACCATCACAGTCACAGCTGGCAACCAACTATGGAGAGGATTTGCCGAGCCAGGACGACGAGTTCGTTCAGCAATTTCACGACCAGCATCCGTAGTTTTTTTTTATTTTTAATTGTATATTATGAATTTTAAAACTTTTTGTATATTATTTAGTTATTTATAAAATATTTTGTTTTTTTATATTTTATTTATAATTTGATTTTTTTTATTTTAAAAAAATAAAATAATTATATTTATAATTAATTTTTTTAATAGGAAAAAAAAACGTTTCAAAGCAAAATCCTCGTAAAGGTTTCCAAGTAATGTCCTCGTAACAGGTTCTAGTAAGTTCCTCGTAACTGTTTACTACGATCTTACGAGGAAAAGCTTACTACGAAATTACGAGGAAAGCCTACGAGGACATTACGAGGAAAAGCTAACCACGCCTTTACGAGGAAACGTTTCCTCGTAAATTCGCTACGACCTTACGAGGAAAAAGACTTTACGATGAACGTGTTTCGAGGAAACGCGTTTCCTCGTTATTTCCTAGTAAATGGCCATTTACTAGGAAATAACGAGGAAAACTCGTCCTAGTAATGGACGAGTTTTCTTGTAGTGTTTTGGCGGTTTGCAGAAAAGTGTTTTATGAACTGGGGTCGCGTCGGGTTAACCCACCCGACGCACGACTGTCGATCGATTGCAATATATGGGCTTTGATCGATGGTCTGGTCGGTGACTCCTTATTTAATTTAGTTTTTTATAATTACATAATTAATAAGTAAATATTAAATATTTGTTAATTATTATAGTATTACTGCTGATATATAAAATTTTCTGTTGGTTTTTGTATTTTTATCATTATATATATACAAAATATTATTATATTAATAAATTAGTGGGTAGTCTCCCACTCAACGCTTGTTAAAAGTCAATAGCTTGACGGGGAATGGGCTCATCATACGGGATAAGGCATCTCTAGATGCTTGGTCTGTGTATGCGGAATTTCAGCTTTAGTCCAATAGTGTTTCACTCGCTGCCCATTACCATGAAATCTTCTCCCTTAGGATTAAACATGACAACTGTCCCAAGAGGGGTAACTTCTTTGATGGTGAAGGGTCCGGACCAATGAGAACGTAATTTCCCAGGGAATAGGGTTAGCCGAGAGTTGTACAGTAGCACTTTATCATTTTGTTCGAAATGATGTGGAATAATTTTCTTGTCATGATAGGCTTTCGTCTCTCCTTGTACAATTTCGAGTTCTCTTAAGAGTGATATCGGATTTCGTCGAGTTCTTTTAGCTTAACTAATCTCTTTTCTGCTGCAAATTTAGCATTAAAGTTTAGTCGAGTTCTTTTAGCTTAACTACTCTCTTTTCTGCTGCAGATTTAGCATTAAATTTTATTGTTTTTATGGCCCATTCGGCTTTATGCACTAGCTCTACAGGGAGATGGCAGGATTTTCCATAGATAAAGTGGAAAGGGGTAGTTCCTAATGGAGTTTTAAATGCTGTTCGGTATGCCCAAAGTGCATCATCTAACTTCAAATACCAATCATTATGAGTTGATCCTACCGTATTTTATAGGATTTCTTTGATCGGACGGTTGTATACTTCTACTTGTCCGCTGGTTTGAGGGTGATAGGGTGTAGCAACTCGATGGTGGACTCCATGTTTCTTACGCAGTTTTTCGAACGCTTTGTTAATGAACTGGGTACCTCCATCGCTTATTACAATTCGTGGGACTCCAAATCTGGGAAAGATAATACTCTTAAAGAGTTTAACGAATATGGCAGCATCGTTTCTCAGAGTTTCTACTGCTACCAGCCATTTAGATACATAGTCTACAGCAACCATTATGTATTTGTTTCCATGCGAAGAAGGAAAAGGACCCATGAAATCGATGCCCCAGCAATCGAACACTTCAACTTTAAGTATGAAATTTTGTTCCATCTCGTTTCTCTTGCTGATTTTTCCTCTTCTTTGGCAGGGGTCGCATTTCGCTACGTAGGCTTGAGCATCTCGAAACAGAGTGGGCCACCAAAAGCCTGCTTGTAGGATTTTTGACACTGTGTTAAAGCTAGCAAAATGTCCGGCGTAATCGGATCCGTGACAATGATATAGAATTTCTGCAGTTTATCTTTCGGAAACATATCTATATATGCCGTCACAGTAGTGTTTGTAAAGATAAGGTTCATCCTAGTGGTATCTCCGGATTTATCTCAAAAATTTATTATTATGATATCCTTTGAAGTGTTCGGGTTCTACTTCGTCCGCAAGATAGTTTACTATATCTGCATACCAAGGTCTATCGGTGGTGTTCAGTGCACACACCCCATGACTTCAACTTCTACCTCCAGGAGTATCATTACTTGGAAGTGAAAGATTACAACTGACGTTGATATCGATAGGGGTGATTATTTCATTGTCTTTTTCGTAGGCATCGTCAGTCGACGATATGTGCGTAGCCTCGATCTATTCTAGTTCATGTGACGAACTAACTTTGCCGATGAAAGTCGATTCTGCTAAGTAGACATTTTTGTGTGTAAGAAATAGTCTATAGGATTTCGTCATCTACTCTTATTCGTGACAAGTGATATGCGACTCCATTTCTACTCCTTTCTTGTCTTTTACCTCTATATCAAATTCTTGGATAAGTAGAATCCACAGTAAAAGTTCCGGCTTAGCGTCCTTTTTGTTCATTAAATATTTTAATGCGGTGTGGTCGGTGTGAACAACTACTTCCGAACCGACTAGATAGGAACAAAATTTTTCGAATCGAATACTACAGCTAGTAACTCTTTTTTCGTCGTCGCATAGTTGTGTTGCGTGTCATCGAGGGTCCTACTAGCGTAGTATAAAGCGTGTAACTTTTTGTCCTTTTCTGCCCGAGCACAGCGCCTACAACGAAGTCGCTTGCGTCGCACATAATATCAAAATGTAAATTCCAATCCAGTGCTTGGACAATGGGGCGGATACGAGTGCTGATTTTATTTCTTTAAAGGCTTCGATACATTCATGTGTAAAATCGAATTTCACTTCTTTGCACAGAAGTGCAGTAAGGGGTCTAGCAATTTTGCTAACATCTTTGACATTAGTGGGTGGCGGCAGTCCAGTCATTGCGTCAATTTTTGCTCTGTCCACCTCAGTTCCGGCTGCTGAAACCTTGCGTCCCAAGACAATTCTGCTGTTGACCATAAAATGGCATTTTTCCCAGTTCAAAACCAGATTTTTTCTCTCCGCATCGAGCTAATACCATGCATAGGTTATCGAGACATGTCTTGAAGTTCGGACCATTTACCGAGAAATCGTCCACGAAAACCTCCATAAAGTCCTCGATCATATCGGTAAATATCGACATCATGCATCTTTGGAAGGTCGCAGGGGCATTGCAGAGTCTGAATGGCATCCTTCGATATGCAAACGTTCCATATGGACATATAAAGGTGGTCTTTTCTTGGTCGTCCGGATGTATGGGGATCTGGAAGAATCCGGAATATCATCAAGAAAGCAATAGTATTCGTGGCTCGCGAGCCTTTCAACATCTGATCGATAAAGGGTAAGGGAAAAGGATCTTTTCGTGTGGCAGCATTTAGTTTCCCATAATCGATACACATTCTGTGTCCGGTGACAGTTATAGTAGGGATCAATTCATCTTTATCGTTCTTTTCTACGGTAATTTCTCGTTTCTTCGGGACAACATGAACTGGACTGACCCTGTTGCTGTCTGAGATCGGGTAAATCACGCCTTCCTCTAAGAGTTTCATGATCTCCTTCTTAACTACTTCCTTCAGTTTAGGGTTCAATCTCCTCTGATGCTCGATGGATGATTTTGATTAATCATCAAGGTGTATCCTATGCATACAGAAATCAGGAGAAATTCCCGGTATGTCATGTAGCGAATATCCGAGAGCTTTACGGTCCTTTTGCAGTTTATTAAGCAATAATGCTTTCTCTCCGCTACTCAAATCGGCATTTATTATGAAAGGGTAGGAGTTGTCGTAAACAAAAGCATATTTAAGGCCATTTGGAAGTGGTTTAAGTTTTATTTTAGGTGCTTTAGCTTTTCTCTAATCATCGGTTGCAATACGCTGACGATCGATGGGGAGGTTGGGAAGTCGATCGACGGGTGTACACAGATCACGATCTTCAATGTCTATATTGAAAATTCCTTCTCTGGTGTCCATCAACCTTGTTTACTCTCTAGTGTGATCTCCTAACGTAGGGATGTCGCCTTCAGAGGATTTTTTTGCTTTCTCAAAAGGTTCGTTCGAGCAAATATCTAAAATGATTCTTCTACTATATCAGAAATATGATCGATATAGTAAGTTTGACCGTCGAACAAAGGTTGTTTTATTATCTTTCCATGTCAAAAACCATAGGTATCTTCCCGATTTTGAGGCATATACGTCCTCCTCTAACATCAATGATCGCACCGGCGGTAGCTAAGAAAGGTCTTCCTAAGATAATTGGATTTCGAGGTTCTCGCTCATATTTAAGCACCATGAAATCTGCAAGTATATCTCAGTTATTAAAGCGTACGGGAACGTCCTCAAGTATACCCTTCGGGATTCTAGTCGATCTGTCATCTAAAACGAGAGTGATTCTGGTAGCTTGAAATTATGTTAGCCCGACAGTGACTGCGACGTAGTAAGACATCTTGTTTACACTAGAGCCTAAACCGCAGAGGGATTTTTGAAATCTCTCATTGCTAATAGTGCAATCTAAAAAGAAACTACCGGGATCAGGGAGTTTAGCTGGAGTTTTTCCTATAATGATTTCACACACCTCTTCGGATACCATCATCACGCAGTGTTCTGATTCATGGAATCCTCGTGAAGCTGCATCTTTCACGTACTGCTTAATGGTGGGCGAGATGTGATTGACATCGCTAAGTGGCATCTCAATGTTTATTTTTTCAAACGATTTCTTTCATATTGCTTTGTCTAGCTGTTTCTTTTTCTGCTTAGCATTTTTCGGGGGAAAGGGAGCGTTGGCATGGTAGACTTTTGTCCTAACCGGTTTGGTTGGTACTGGGCCAGTGCATCGATCGATGCTACGATCCGAGCGTTGAGCGATGATAGGTTCAGCGTTTCGATCGATGTCCAGTAAAGGTTGTCGATCGATGTCTCCTGTTTGTGCCTTTTCCCTTAGGTTCAACAATTAAATCCTCAAGATCGTTAGTTTTTCTAGTAAATCGTGTTCAGGGAGGATATCAGGGTTCATCTCGTACATTTAGAGCGGGATGAGATACTATTTTTCATTCTAGTTTTTGTTCGTTGTGATTTTTTTGAATTCATCGATTGTGATACTTTCTTTAACGCCAGGGGCGAGTTGTCGACATTCATTGTTTTCTGGGTTAGCGTCTGTTTTACCAGGTAAAAATCCGTCCTCTCTTCTGATGGACATAGCATTCCTCGCCACTTGGTTGTCGATTCTCCTAATGTGTTCTCTCAGAGACTCAAAATTTTCTGACATTTCTGAGTATATAAGATCTAACTTCATATTTAGGTCGATGGCTATTTCACGGTTTCCTGTGAAGACTTGGTTCATTAACTTTTTTCGTATCTGTTCGTAGTGGCGTCGCAGTTGCTTGTTGAATCGCCTGTGTCTTCCCTAAATCGTTGATCGTGCTGGTGAATCACATCAGAGAGTTGAACTTGTTTTTCAAAATTGGAAGGGGCAGAGTCGCTCTCACAATAATATCGAGATAGGTCATTTCTGTCCAAAAAGGCTGCCACTTGTGCCAGAGTTTTTCTAACTCGGATCGAGTGCTCCTCCTCTGTGAATAATGGTGGTTCCTTCCTTTCGGTGTCTCTTCTTTCGAAAGCTCGACCTAAGGCTATGTTTTCTATTAGCCTTTTTGCGCTCGTAGGGCTCCGGGTTCCAAAGTTCCCGTCGCTGGCTGTATCAAGGATGGTTTGATAATCTAGGTTGAGTCCTCTATAAAAAGTGTTGATTAGTTGGGGCTCTGAAATTCCATTATGCGAACACGAAAGTTGGTCGCTCTTAAACCTATTCCAGGAGTTACTAAAAGATTCACGACTACCTTAAACAAAAGTGGATATTTCTCTTCTTGCTTCCCAGTTTCTCTCCTCGTCATGAAAGCGCTTCGAATGTCTTCCCAACAAGTCAGGGATCCTGGTGGTACCTAGTTCAGCCACCTCATGGCGTCACGCTCCAGGTAAAAAGGAAAAAGTTTGCAGCGATGGAAATCGTCGTTCACCATGTCTTCTAGCATCTCGATGTGATCATTCGTGTTTTCAGTAGGAGAGCCAGTAAACTGATTTTTTTTGCGCCATAATTCAAGTTCAGAACTTCCAGCATGGTTGTCGGAAAATCGAATCGCAGATCTATTGGAATAAGTTCTGATGTGATTTAGGTATTCGAGCATTGGAATTCAAGCTTTATCTCATTCTTTGGATATTTAGTGATTCGATTAGGAATTTCAGCTTCCGGATAATAAATTAGTTGGCTTGCTTTGTTGCTTTTATTATTCATTGGTTCTATCAAGACAACTTTCTCATTATCAGATTCAGTAAAGGCGTACTTACCTGCTTCCGGGTGATCGGTATCAATCGATGGTAGTGGAAGAGTATCGCCCGACAGCAGTGGACTAACGTCGATCGATTCCAGATGGTCTTCGTCGATCGATGGCTGTTGTCCAGAATCCATATTCTCTCCTTTAAGTACCTGTGTCATAAGGTTTAGGTAAAGGATAATTTAGCAAACAGTAAAGTAAAAATCTAGACAATATTCTAAACTAAATATAATGACAATAAGAAAGAGTCCCTGGCAACGGCGCCCAATTAGGAGATCACTCTCGCGCATCTCGGCTAAGCGTCGATCGTTAGCAACGCAATGGCGTCGATCGATGCTCATTCTAAACAGTATTAATTTCGTGGTTTAATATATTCTCTAAACTTCTAATTCAACTCTCGTTTGTTACTAGTTATTTAGATTTTATAAGCATGCTCTCGCTTGCGCTATGGAACCCTAATTTGTAAGATTGAAGTGATCAAATTCAACTTAGTATTAAGTACAACTTAACCAAAGAACCAAGAAAATTACCCTAACAATTCTATAAAATCATCAATACATTACTATCATTGAATAACCCTAAATATAATCGACACAAACGCAACACCCGAGTAAACACACTCGCCCAAAAAACAGAATTACGAGATGGCTTTATCTCCGAAAGGGGTACGTAGGCAGCTCACCAAAACACGAGTTCAGCTATCCCCCTCACCTAGAAGGGGGGGGAGTGGGTACACATACGAATATTCATATATTTCCGTATTCTAAAATATTCGCCTTGTACTCAATATATTTGAAACATTTTTTGGCAATAAAGACTTCATTAAAATCTAGCAAAATTTCCCTTAGCACAAAAATCATCTACTGATACTTTCGGAAAAACATATGCATGCGAGCAAAACGATCATCGTAAAACCTGAAAACAGAAACTTGCAAAAAATCGTCCTGCCCAAAACGGATCAACTCCACACTAACCTATCAAGCAAAGAAACTTCGTCACATTAACTGCGGCATCGCCGGGATCAACAGATTCCACCGACCACTAAACTCCTTCACGGACATATCTTGGTCACATCGTCGAATCAGACTCCCGACGAAAACACAAGACCCCAGTCGCACATACTTGAGAAAGTTATTAGCACAAAGAATGTTTTTGAAAGAATAAGCGAGACTTCGCCTCTATTTTGAGAACATGCTCTCAGTCAATCCATGACTATAAATTTGGAATTCTCGTCGATTGGCCCCGCCGAGCACTTTAGCCGTCCTAAACAAACGCATTTAGATCCATCCTAAGGGATAGATCCTCATACATCCGACTAGGATAAATAGTGCGCTATAAAAGAAATCCGAAATTTTGGTCATCACTACGGGATGACTTAAAAAAATTCTCCAGAGAGATGCTCGACTCCGACCAGACAAGTCGTATAAGCCGAGAACATATTATGGAAATTAAATCGGATTGGAGTCAGGTTAAAATCGGAACAGGCAAAACGAAAGCCGATTCGTCATCACAAAGCCTCAAACCGAAAGTAAACCTAGGTCTTACCCTAAACCCAATACACTGGTCTCTAACGTCTCAAGGCATGATATCAAAAGATACGAGATCCTGAAAGCATGTATAAACCGATAAATGGCACGGATTAGAAGCCAGACACGACCAGTCCCATTACACATGACCATACAATAAGAATACATTACAAGGGAACATCTCCCCAATAATTCAGACAACCCTAGGATCAATTGCCGAGATCAAAGTACCCGGTCATCGACCGTCCGATTGAGTAATCGGTCACATCCAGGGGGCCTTCAGCTGATTCAGTTCACCCGTCTAATCAGGGGATCCCCTCTCGGCTTCCACAGTGTCATCGAGGTCCAATCGCCCGTTCAGTTACTCAAATCGAGGTCAACTCGCCCGTTTGACGGGTTGGGCCAAACATGATGGTCAACTCCCCCGTTCGGCGAGTTGGGCCAAACATAACGCTCAAATCACAGATTCGGAATAAGATCTTCTTTCCTCTCTTTTCGTTTTATCGGTTTTTAATAATTTAGTTTGTTCTCATTGTTCGATTGCTTTGCGTGCGGTTTAGCTAATATATGGGACCTCTGGAAAAGTTAGGTTTACTTAGCTTCCATAATTTCGTCGGAAAATCGCCAGTGGGAATTTTCGGTTCCCACATCGATCGATGTTCATCTCTTCACACAATTCCACAAATTCTTCAGGTACTGTTGATCGATGGTTGGCTGTGGATGTCAAGCCGTTGTCGTTCGAACAGGGGAGGGGATTCTCACGTGTTTATTCCTCATGGTGGCTAATTTCTTCCACAACCTGCCAAAAATCATTATCTATGATGGCACTGACGTGGTGCTTCTTTCCAGCCTTAATCTTTTCCATGATCAAAGATTCTTGTCTCCTCATTGCTTCACTGGTCTGAAAAATTTGATTCTCTAGCTTCTTCACATGGGTGTTGAAAGTTTCAAATTTAGTGTTGAGGTTGGTATAGACAGCATCAAATTTTCCGTTGAAATCCTCTGTCAACTTCTGCTGTCTCTCGAGAACCTTGTTAATATGGCTTCAATTTTGTTCATCTTGGTATATGATGGGGGTGTTCGGATAGTAGTAGGCTCCATAGGTTATGTTGTTGCTGTAGGGTCTCTACTGCTGTGATCCTTGGTTGTAGCTACTCCTCTGACCATTGCCATAAATGTTTATGTTGGTTTCGTTCCCATATCTCTTGAATCCATTTCCACCAACACAGTTCACATCTTCTTCTTCACCTTTCTCATTGTCAGATCCTATAGCTTCTACACCTTCTGAGAAGCTAACTTGGTTCCTTAGAAACATCTGAACACTGTCCAGCTTGGCTCTAACTTCTTCCATCTGATCCTTGGTAAGTTAAGGGGCTGATTTACTCCTCTCATGATCACTGTTCTTGGTGCTGTTTCTAGCTTCCAAATTCTCTATCATTCTGGTGGTCTCTTTTTGACTCCTAGTGCATAAATTTTCTTTTCTGGCTGTATCTAAAGCCATCTCGTATGATAGCTCAATACCTCTGAAGAAAGTGCTGAGAAGTTGCACTTCATTGACTTCATGGTGTGGACAATCTCTTTGGTATGATTTGAAACTGATCCAGGATTTTCTTAAAGACTCTTCAGGCTACTATGTGAATGTAGCAATTCTGCTCTTGAAATTCTCAGTTGTGGCATCATCGAAGAAATTATGCAGGAAGGCATTTCTGATGTCTGTCTAGGATGTAAGAGATCCTGAGGTAGCTTCTTAAGCCAGTATGAAGCATCTCCAGCAAGCGAATATTTCAAGATCTTACATAAAAGGTAGTCTTCAGGGACTTCATTATCTTTCATGGCAGACACAAGATCCTCGAGTCGCTCAAAATGATGCATAGGGTGCTCATGCGAGTGACCATGAAGTGGTGTTTGTGCCACAAGTGTGAAATAGGCTGGCTTCAACTTAAAATTGTTTCTCTAGAAAGATGGAGGACGAATGGTAGATATATTGGCATAGAATTGATCTGTATGATTTTAGTCAGCCAACATTCTAGGTTGAGCAGCTTGGGCTTCAGCTCCAGCTTGAGCTAAAATAGCTTCTTCTAGTTCAGGGATTACAATCCCCTAATAATCATTCTCTGACCTGTTGCATTACACAGAAGACCTTCGAGGTCATAAAGATCCCCTCTCTCATTCCTAGTTACGATGAATCACCATCGATCGATGCCTCACTGTTGTTGTTGATCGATTCAGGCAGATGAGTTCCGATCGACGAAGAAGTGTTGGCGTTGATCGATGCTTATCGCTTCTCCTTGCGGATGCTAAGTTTTATGGCTACTAGGCTTGAGAAAATTAAGTCTTTTTCCTTGTCGATGACAAGATTTTTTTTGTAAGTAAACTCAAAAGAAAACCTAGACAAAACTTAAATAATAAATCTAATGGCGATCGTTTCTCCCAGGCAACGACACCAAATTTGATATGTGCTCAAATTACCCTATTGCTACTCATTACTCTCTCAAATAAGTGGTTCAACTGTAGTACTTAGGGATCGAATCCACAGAGAGCGAGAGCACACAATAGATTTGATAATCAACTTAGTTATGATATGCAATTTATAAGGCTTTAGAAATAAGTAACAAAAGAGATTGTTGTTTTGTAAACAAGTAAGAAAAATTGGTAGATTTAAGGTATTAAGGTAGTGAATTATAATGGATAGAAGGCAAGGGTTCTCAATCATAGAACACAAATTCAATTAGTTAAGATATCAAATTATATCTATCCTATGGCCAACCTCGGAGTCTACAACTTTCATGTGCAAATTCCGAATGATTGTTGATTGCGGGTATGTGAATGACATCGATCGATGGCTTTCTTAGTTAAGCATTAAACGATCAGATTCGATTAGTTCACATAGAATTACATGACCATTCTCTCGATTGTAGATGTTGGGGTCAAAAATATTCACGACGGAATCAATGGCTAAAAATTCCAGAAAGAATATTTGAACAAAAAACGCGAGAAACCACAACTGGAATGTTGTGCAAACTCAAAAAGGATTGGACAGCAAGTTATCGGAAAAGAAGATCGAGCAACAGAACGACCAAATCAACCATTTCCAACCCGCCCGACAACAAGTTGAACGAACCAAGCCCAACTCGCCTGATGGTGAGTTGGATTGTCACCGTAAACCTCGCCATCAGCGAGTTGGGAATGCTCGAACAACTCGCATGATGGTGAGTTGGACCAGCTCGTCCAACTCGCCTGATGGCGAGTTTGATTGTCTCCATCTGACAGTCAAATTGGAGCAGCTTGCCCAACTCGCCTGATGGCGAGTTGGATGGTCTCCGTCCAACTTTCCATCAGGCGAGTTGGGAATGCTCGACCAACTAGCCAGATGGTGAGGTTGACGGTGACAATCCAACTCACCATCAGGTGGCTAAGGGCCCACTTACATTTTTAGATCGGATTAAGCTAAAGGATATTATGATGGTTTATCTAATGTTCACAGGAGAAGACAAATGTCAAGTCCGGAAGATAAATATCAGGTTTCAAGGCATAATCTCGAGGATCAAAGAAAAATGGAATATTTCCGCAAGACGATAACTATGATTCGGGGGCAGAAGAGGAAAGGGGGAACCACCTCGAGAGGAGTATATAAGGAACACCAAGATAGAGAGTCCAGGGAGTCAAAATACATAGCAAAAACTTAGCACTTAGAGCGTTTTAGGCAATTTATTGCTTTCTATTCTCGAGCTGTAACTCAACTAGGTTAACGAAGTCTTAAATGGTTAGAACTAGGGAACTTGCCAACAGCTCTTGCAGCCGAGGCTTTGCCTGTTGTAACGCTCATTCAAGAATTCAGTACAAATTGGGATAGAACGTGGGGTTCCAGTACAAAGCTTGAGAAGTCTTGATCATCTCCACAAAAAGCCTAAACTACTATGTTTATTTTGGAATGTATCTAAAAGCTCTCTTTGCATAAAACACTGGTAGAGATAATATAAACTAGGTTAAACTCGTCCAGGGCAATCTTGTAATTTTCTTGACTTAGGCTTCAAGTTGGGTACTTTATGAATTAGGATACTTCATTTCGAATATCTATTGATGGCAAGGGTGTGTCGTCAATCTACGCAATGCTCTGCCTCGAGTCGTACTTTTCTGAATTTGACCAGCTACGAGGTTTCTCTCTCTGAGCTCTAGAAAGCCTCATACTCTCTACAATGCTCCAAATTGTACCTGAACCTTAAAAGACTCTAAAATATATCCTAGACACACATAACGGACTCCAAATATGGCCTATTATATGGTCTAAAACAGGTATATGTTAGGACATATCATTCCATTAGATCAGAGAGAAGATGAAGCAGAGGATTACACTAAAGAATAAGAATGACACTGGGAAGTTCGTGGTTCCATGCATTATTGGAGGTCACAAATACCATAAAAATACTCTGTTATACGGATTCTTCAGTCTGTATAATTCATAGGGTGATGGCAAATCAGCTTATTCTGAAGATAGCGCCTTCAGAAGATTCATTCACTTTTATGGGTTTCTCCAAGGTGAGTTCAGACGGAATTGTGAGAAACCTTCAAAAAAATTCATGTGTCTGACACTCATAGACAAAGATGTCTTCTATTAACCGGTCATAGTGGTCAAAGGAAACACCCCCTACATTGAGATAGGAGATGATCCAGGATTTGTGGCAGTTTGTTACTCTGATTCTAGAACAGGGTATGAAGATTACTGATGTGGGGTTTTATATCACTCTCAAATTAACCCTCTTTTATTCTCTCAAATAAGAGGTTCGGTGTAATACTTAGGGATAAAATCCACAGAGACTCTATGATTGCACAATAGACTTATTGCTTTCGAACTAAAGCTAGATGAATGATAATAATAAAAGCGATTTCAAGATTGATTTGGTTTTTGAAGATAAAATTAAGGGATAGACTTAGGGGAAATTCTCAGGTAGGATTAGGTAATGCATACTAATAGATTGTTAAGTTTTTAATTAAGTACTGTTCTCAAACTCAAGCCTTAGGGCTTAGGAGATCGCCCTCGTGCATCTCAGCTGAGTGTCGATCGATGTCCACAAGGTGGTGTCGATCGACGCTCGTTCCAAACAGTACTAATTTCGCGGTTTGATGGGTTCTATAAACTTCCAATTCAACTCTCATTTGTTACCATTTATTTGGATTGTTTAAGATAGGTTCAGGGTCATAACCAAGCTCTCGCTTGCGCTATGGAACCCTAATTTCTAAGATTGAGGTGATCAAATTCAACTTAGCATTAAGAGCAACTTAAACAAAGAACCAAGAAGATTACCCTAACAATTCTATAAAATCAACAAGACATTACTACCATTGAAGAACCCTAAATATAACAATGAATTACTCACATATAGCAATAAAGAACATGGTTAAAGTCTGAATGAATTGCATAGAATAAACAGAGTAAAAAGATAATGAGTTCAAGATCTTCTCTGTAATGATGATCAGATCTCTCTCTCCGATAGATGTAACAAGGTGTTACAACTAACAACTCTAAATTTTTTGTGTAACTTAGAAGACAACCCTGTCTTATGTCTTCTAGGCTTAGGTTAAAACTAAGATAGAACCCTAATAAATAGTCTAAATTTCGGCAAGTACTTGTCTTGCAAATGATGGAACTTCTCGGTAAAACTTGTAATTTCTCAAGCCTTCATTAATCTTGCAGTCAACTTGGCCTTCGATCTACGCACAGTGTGTGACGTCGATCAACGGTTCACGCATAAATTGGATCCGACTCTGAGTTTCTGGCCGAGCATCCTAAATGCTCCAAAATAACCCAAAACCTCCAATTGCTTCCAATGAGTACCTAGACCTGTAAATACTCTAAAACAGTACCAAATGCTTATAAAAGACTCTAAAACACTCTAAAACACTCTATATATCATGGGTAAAATAGGCAAAATCCATGACATATCAACTCCCCCAGACTTAACCTTTTGCTTGTCCTCAAGCAAACAAGGCATCCTTGTGAAAGAGGTTTGAAAAGCGACGACTCACATAGTGTCTAAGTATAACTTTCACCCTACTTTGTTGCAACCACTTCCTATCCAGTCAATCACAGAGGAACTTTATATACCCTATCTTAGTAAAGCAACCAAATCCATTTTACCAACAACTTAGCAAATACTAGCCTGATTCACCCCTCTACTTATTTCATGTCTTTGCATAAAATAAAAGTGCAGGCTTTACCTTGGGAGTATCGATGAAAGGACACATGAACTCTTACCCCTTCAGTTCTGGACAACTAGGCACAACGTCTTCTCTGATCCCTTTCTTCCCTCTTTTCTCTCTTCTCTAAATCTTTTTATATTTCAAATCCAATGATCAATTTTGTTTAACACAAACATCATGCCATCTTGTTTTCGATTTTCTTCTTCTTTTTTTTCTTTTTTCTTTTCTGGGAAAATTTTTAGGCGAATAGTGGGGTCAGCGGTAATGTCCCTACCCCTCGCTTCCAACAAAGTGTGATCATTCCTCCAAATAAGAACAATGGGGTCATCCGTAGTGTACCTACCCCTCTGCATCTCGGGAAGTCATCTAAATCTTTTATGCTTTTAGATAGATGCTGAAGAGAGAGAGAGAAGGAAACAAGAAGTGCAATGACTTGTACCTACAAACTTGCAGAAGGAATCCGATCCAATATATACCAATTCCCAAAGCAAGCAAATAATGCCAGGATTAGTGTTGGAAATCAGCTTTGGTTCCTTCAAACTTTCTAAGTAAGTGTGATATAGTGGCAGGGTTATCCACTTTGGTATCTCTAGTAATCTCTGCAAACAACCTTCTAAGAATGTTTCTAAAGATTGGTTAGTCAATTATATATCTTGATAATAGTCCCCTTCTTGACTCAACAAAAACTTTTTTTTCTAAAAATCGTTAGTAAGAGTTAAAACATCAAAACTAAATGTGGTGTTTGTAACCACCTCCCCCAGACTTAAATAACACTGTGCCCGTGGTATATCAGTCTATGTTTGGTTAATATGAAATAAATAGGAATGGAAGTCAATGGATGTTAAAGTCAAAACTCGTACCTCTTTGTTAGTTCGCCACCGATCAACAGCCATAAACGTCGTCGATCGATGCGTGGCTAACAGACTGAAATCGTGTGTATGCCTACTCTCCAATCTGATCATCTCTCTTTGTGTTAGCTCTGTTAGACATTCAAACACACATCAAAAAATCCAAACTACATAATATAATAAGTCTAAATCCAAAGACAACAAAATAAACAAAGTATGTGCATAAGTCTGAAAATGGAATAAGATACGAAGGAGAAATAAAGAAGACTACTCCTCGTCAGAGGTATCAATTTCTGGCTGCTGAGGCTGTGATGCAGCTTCTGGTGGCGATCTCGCTCTGGTCCTGGGCCAGATGAAACACTGGCACCTACCATCATCTCCACTCTGGCCCATATTGCATGAAGTATGTCAACTACAACTCTCTGGAATCCACCATGGTCGTGAATGGGGATCTCTGGGATCTGAGGGAAACTGGGAGAGGTGGAGGTGGCTGTGCTGGCTTGTCTTCTGCTGCTTCTACCGGATGGGCTTGCCTGAGTCCTCCTCGGCGGCGTACCCGGAGAGGTGCCGTGTGTAGGTGCTGCTCAGATGGTTGGAATGCAAGACGCTCTTGATCATCAACAGAGTCTGTCACCTCTGGTGCTGGAAGCTCTATCATCCTAAGCCCTTCATCATCCACAAAAGACCGGTATCTTCCCTCCTTCAGCCATTGAGTCCTCGTCAAGTGCCCCTTGTCCATATACCTTATCTCCCTCTCTACTGTGGATCCCTCAAAGATGATGCCAAGAAAACTGAATATAGGCGTCAAAAGGCTCCCAACCGTCTCTCTTTTTGAGCCAGAACCCTTGTCGTTAATGGTCGCCAAGTTCTCAGCGAAGATAGCTCCCAAGTTCACCCGCTGATCGCTCACTGGTGGTGGGAAGACCTCATCATCATGCCCAACCAAATCCCTGAATGAGTAGTAAAGCAGTGTGAGCTCCTAAACCCTAACCTATTGGGCTCTATCTTGCACAACAGAGTGTTGGCAAGGACCTTCAGGAAGTAGCGTAGGGTGGGGTGACGGACATTCGTCTGAGTATCAGATCCTGATTCGAAGTAGCCTGTCGCGATGGGTCCCGAAAAGGTAGGCTGACCAGGGAAGGGAGCGATGGTGCAGGCAAGAGTACCAACGTCAAACCCATAGATCTCACAAAGCTGCGGAATGGTGATCCAGTACCTGATGCCTCTGATGAGAAAGGTCAAAGTGGCCTCATTCGCCATCTTCACTCTAGGACTCTTGTAGAGCATATGGGCTGTGGCGATGCACTGTCGGACCAGGTCGGGGTAGAGAGGATATGGTTTAGTAGCCATGGTACCCAGTCCCAGCTCCTGCACCATCTGCTTGAAGTCTGTCACTCTCCGCCCATTCACCATTAAGTCCTCTCCTATAGGATTAAATAGGAAAATTGTCTCGTAAGATGTAACTTCTTTAATGGTGAAGGATCCAGACCAATGAGAACGTAGTTTTTCGAGAAACAAAGTCAACTGAGAGTTGTACAGGAGTACTTGACGTTCGGTTCGAAATGCCTAGAAATGATTTTCTTTTCGTGATAAGCTTTCGTTCTCTCCTTGTAAAACTTCAAGTTCTTCTAAGCGCGATACCTAATTTCGTCTACCTCATTTAGTTGGATTAATCTCTTTTCTGCTGCGGGTTTAGCATCAAAATTTGTTTTTTGATGGCCCATTCTGCTTTATGCGCTAATTCTACAAGGATGATGACATGATTTCTCCATAGAGTAAGGCTGAAATTGGCGCTAGTTCGCTAATGAGGTTTTTAAACGCTGTTTGGTATGCCCAAGGCGGCATCATCCAATTTTAGAGAACCAATCCTTTCGAGGTTAATCCTGCCGTCTTTTCTAAGATTTCTTTGATTTGCGGTTTGATACTTCTTACTCTGTTCCGTTCTCTGAGGATGATAGGGTGTGGCTACTTCGATTGTTGAGGCCTTCCATGTTTTCTTGAGTAGTTTTTTAAAACACTCGGTTTATAAGTCGGTACTGTGTCGCTTAAACTACTCGACGGAACCCTAAATCTAGGAAAGAGTGACTGCTCTTATAAAGTATGCCGGAAAGCGGGCATATGTTTCGGAGTTTGCTATTGCTTTGACCCATTTTAATACGTATTCTACGGGAACTAATATGTATTTATTTCTGCGCGAAAAAGGGAAAGGGCTCATGAAATCAATGCCCCAGCAATCAAACACTTCAACTTCAAGTATGAAATTCTGTTCCATTTCGGTCTTGCTGATTTTTCCTCTTCTTTTGCAGGGGTCGCATTTCGCTACGTAGGCTTGAGCATCTCGAAACATATTTGGCCACCAAAAGCCTCGTATAATTTTTGACAGTGTCTTAAAACTGGCGAACTGTCCAGCGTAATGGGATCCATGACAATGATACATAATTTTGCTCTCAGCAACACATCGTCTGTATATGCCGTCAGAACAATTTTTATAAAGATATGGTTCATCCAGTGATATCTCCAGATTTCTCTAAAAAAATTATTTTTATGATATCCTTTGAAGAGTTCGGGTTCTACTTCGGCCGCAAGATAGTTTACTATATATGCATACAAAGGTCTATCAGTGGTGTTCAGTGCACACGACTTAAACTTCTACCTCTGGGAGAATCATCATTTGGAATCGAAGGATTACGA
>CAJHQQ010001245.1:0-106525 GCA_905132885.1 Moricandia moricandioides
TGTTGTGCTCCCAAATGTTAAAACTTTACATCTGTATGTTCTTTACAACTCTTATGAAATTAGGAGACCTTGTCAAATCTATAAACTCAGAAACTGTTGGCCTCTTCATAGACCATCCAACTCTGCAGCTCGGTGACGGAGTCATGAGATCTATCACTTCAACTTCAGTGGTTGACGTGATAAAATTGCTTCTTCTCCAACAATCTTTCTCCATAGTGCTATGTGATACTTCATCCTCAACAATCCCTCCGTCAAAGCCCAAACCACTAAAAGTTGCTAAACAAGAAGAAGGTTGGTCTTTACCTATTCCAAGCTGGGAGAGATAGCATTGTCTATGCAAGCTTGATATTGCTAGCAAGTCCAGAGAAGGATTTGAAAGCACAAGCAGCTTCTCTCACTGCAAGAGACTCTCTCGGATGCTGCTAAGCCCACTCAAACTACAACACGAGTTTCTCAAACACATCAGTATTAACAGCTAAAGAAAAAAGCATTTTTAGCTATTACCCATTTCAAATTGATACTGTAAAAGAGGTAACTGAATGAGAGGCCATAAAGAAGTCAAGAAAGCAACAAGCTTTAGCCAGGAATTGGTGAATATTATCTTAAAGTTTGAAGCTTTGGGGTATCGAAGATGAAGAAAAGGACCTGAAGGGCAGAGACCATAGATACCCAGAAACATCTCCCAAGGACGTTTCTTCTTTGTTCTATATGTACCACTCCTAATCTCTCCATTGTGCTGCCTTATTCTCCGCTTTGGATTAACCGTGAACCTGAAATACTAAACCGTTTTTGAACCAAGTATTTCTTATTCGTAGCATCAGAAGATATGTCCATGAAAGAAAGCAGTGATTTTGAAGTTTTATTTCAATCAAAGAAACAAAAAAAATAAACGGATATACTTTCAATTAATCAGTCTAACTTAGGGAGTAGCCACTTTGATCAGACAAGCAAATAAAAAACATCAGTCTATTCGAGACCGGTAACTTAATAACAAAACATGATCCTCTGTTTCGAGAATTTAGAAAGAAAGACAGATTATAGAGAAGAGAAAGTAGGGAGTACACGATATAGGTGTGACCCTTGTGACGAGAGCTAAGGAAGGTCAATATGTAGCTGGCGAAGAACCCTTTTCCAGTGACTACATGCGACTCATCATCGTCTTCGACGAGATCGTTTTGGGCTTTCGAACCATTTTCTCTCTCATCTCTCTCTCCTCTTAGCATCAATTCGACCGTTGGACGAGACGATGCGGTTAGTCCTAAAATCCATAATCTGGAAGAACGGTAATGGGCCATTAACGAATGTCCACTGGACCATTTCAGAAAGTTATAGAATCTCTTGCGTACTACAAAACTTTATGTCTTTACTACTTTAATAAAGACCCATTTGTCTTTTGTGCCACTACTCACATGCCATATTATGATTTTTTATTTTTTATTTTGTCGACACCATATTTGATTTTAATCTAATCGTTTTGATAAAAGAAGAAATGATTAAAGTTCATCAAACCCTTTCATTAATCTACTTTCTTAACTTATACCAAACAATCTTTAAGTTCCCAAATTATTCCCCCCCTTTGTGTTTAAAACCAAAAGGTTGGCAGGAACTGCACTTTGAGCTTGGGATATTAAATCAAAGAAATAAAATTATTATTGTAAGAAAGAATCCGCCAAAATAATTATGAGATGAATGCATGAGAAAAGACGGGTGCTTATGATGATATGCTTTAATAATGCCAATGATTCCTTAACCTCTACTTCTTTTGAGTTGTAAAATATGTAATCAAGTCCACAAGTCGATAGTTACTGTGTGAAATCTTCCTGAAAAAAATTCTTAAACCAGGCCTAAGTAACAAAAAGGCCCAAAATATATAAACTTACACGTGAAAGTATTGGAGTATTCTGTCCATAAAATGGGTCATACGGCCCATAAATCATATGTTGGTGGTTGTATGTCATATAAACTCATAACAGCGCGTGTCTACGGGTGGGGGTTGGCACGTGAGTGAGCCTGGTTGGTGGTTGCACATGACTGAGTCTACGTGGTAGGTGGCGATCGTTTTTGTGGACCACAAACGCTTAGACCATCATTATCCCTGAAACCCATACAATTTTTTTTTTCTTCATTAAAAAAGAAAAAAAAAATTAAAACGAGAACCAATCGCGAGCTGCCACGTGTCAGTGGAGTCCGCGCACAGTACTAAAACTTGCAAAGGATCGACCCTTATCTAGCAGTTTTGGCAATCGTTTTTTTTTTTAAAAAGTGGGTCCCACCATGGGACCCATCACTAAGAAACTCTCTAGTGTACTCTGTTAATGATGCCCTTATATTGTTGAAACTAAGAAAAAGCATCATTACTAATTTTCTCCTTCTGTTTCATAATATATAATATTCATTTTGTTTCGTTATAATAGATGTTTTAGAAAAAAACTTTGTTTATAAAGATAAACTTTTTGTGTTTTCTATGAAAATATTGCAAACTTTAAAAAAAATAATTGAATTTATTGAATTATTATTGACCAAAAATTATTGAAAATTAAAAATTACAGAAATCGATAATTTATTATAGTTATTAAATGCGTTTTTTTTAATATGTGTGAAAACTCTAAAACATCTATTTTTATGAAACAGAATGAATATTTATTTATTGCACAAATTTTTAAGCTTTTTAAGAACTGTACAACCACCTTTTTATCTGTTTCATCACTGGATGTGGAACTTCACTCAATCATAATTTCATATGTTCCAATCCATAATAGAAAGTATAATAGTATTGAATTAAAGAAGCACAAATAGGATAAACCAAATTCCAAATGAACAAGTGCAAAATCGAATTAATTAATTACGGTTTAAAGCTGAGTAAACCATTTTCCATATCATACAAAAGAGTAAAGTATCTACAAATGCAATTTAGACTTGTGATACATTTTTTTTTCTTATCAAAAAGCACAAAATAGATACCTACAATTTGGTACAGTATATAGTAGATATGTAGTACTCCTTGATATATTCTTTTCTTTTTTTTGGTTGATAATTCTAAAAAGTAGTAAAACGCAAATCAATTCAGCCGATCCAACCACAGCGATTTGGCGTTTGATTTAGAAATGACATCATGAAAAATCCGGTATCATTTTAATTAATTGCGATTGGCGTTTAATCTCAAACGCTAATTAGCTTAACCCTCAGCTTGTTATTCCACATCTCTTTATAACAATCAACATCTCCACCTCTCCGCCTCGCCTCCACCACCACAAGCAAATCGTTCAGCCGCGAAATAAATATCCCAATTATAAATTTCCCATTTTGCCCTTCCATCTCAAACCCATATTCCTTCTTCTTCGTCACCCTCAGCTTCTCCTCCTTTGCAAACTCCTCCACCTCCTCTGCCAATTTCTCCGGCCACTTCTCCGAGAGAAACCTCTCCGATTCACCGCACCCGGCGAATAAACCGGAGAGATCCAACCCCGAAGAGAAAGAAATCAAATCAAAGGCGTTTAAACCCTTCACCACCTCCTCCTCCTCTCCTTTCAGATCAATCTCATCGTGGAACTTAATCGGTTTAAAACCTCCTTTAACGAACCAAGGATCCTTCACAATCTCATCAACGGTGATCCTCTTGTCGGGATTAATATCAAGAAGACGAGAGATGAACCGTTTCAGATCCTGAGACATCCATTTAGGACAACGATACTCTCCTTTATAAATCTTCTTGTACATGTTCATCATGTTCGTGTCGTTAAACGGTAAATAACCGGCAGCGAGAACGAACAACACGACACCACAAGACCACACGTCCACCTTCGCGCCATCGTATCCCTTCTTGGAGAGAATCTCCGGCGCCACGTAAGCAGGCGTGCCGCACAAGGTGTGTAGTAACCCGTCGTGTCGGATCTGATCATTCAACGCGCTGAGACCGAAGTCAGTTACCTTGAGGTTCCCGTTCTCGTCGATCAAGAGATTCTCCGGTTTGAGATCGCGGTGGTAGACGCCGCGCGCGTGGCAGTAACCGACGGCGGAGATGAGTTGGTGGAAGTATCTGCGGGTGAGGTCTTGGCTGAGACGGCCGTGTTTTGAGATTTTGTTGAAGAGCTCTCCTCCTTTGACGAACTCCATAGAGAAGAAGATCTTTGTCTTTGTGGCCATGACCTCGTGGAGGTTGACGATGTTGGGGTGAGATAAGCGTCGCATGATGGAGATCTCGCGTTTGATGTTGTTCGCTAGGGATGGGTTTGCGAGGAGTTTCTTCTTGTTGAGGATCTTTATGGCCACGCTTTGGTTAGTGCGACGATCACGAGCGTGGAAGACCTTGGCGAATGCGCCGCAGCCGAGGAGCTTCCCGACCTCGTATTTTCCGAACAGGACATTGTTGTTGCTGTTTCTGTCGCCGCCATCGGAGACAATCTCGATCTCCGACATAGGTTGAGAAGCTGAGAATTTGAATCTGCTTTTGGTTTTGAGTGTAACTGAGATGGGAACAAGCTTGTGTGGACACGTATTGTTTGCTTTGAATGGAATTGGGAATAAGAATTTTGGAAGGGATTGACTAGGTATTTAAGGGGAGATCTATGAGGTTGAAACGCGGGAATATTCTTTATTTGTCTTAAAAAGGATGATTAATTAAGAAAAAATGAGTTCAATAGAATAAAGGGAAAACGCAGATATAGATGATGCCTAAAACAAGAGTTTAACTAAAGCTAAAATCATGTCTTTATTAGACAAGTAAAATAGAAATGATCAGATCTCTCATCCCATCTGAGACCCGACTCTCGAGTATCTAAGTCGATATATATTTGATTCTCTAGAACTTATAAAAATTAATCTAATTTTAGTCGATCTACACTTCTAAAATTCGACCAATTACACAAACTATTACGTGGTCTTTGTCATTACTCAATTACTGTATTATGTTGTCGATTGTTTCTGGGCAAAAACAGGAACCTAGAAACCGAACTGAAATATCCGTACCAGGAATCGGACCGAAGCCCTCAAATGCCTGTATAGTTTTTATATTTAAAATAACCGAACCAAACCGAGAACTGAACGGGTACCCAAATAAATTTTAATTATATATATATATATATATATATAATATTTAAATATATTTATAATTTAAAAGTCTATTAAAAAATGAGAAATATCTTAAAATAGCCCTAATAAAAAATTTTGTGACAAAAATAATTTTCAAGGAGAAAAGTGAATAAAATATATTTTATTAAAAGGTGTAAATATACATTTATACCATTTGTTTAACTAATCTAGACTTTAAGTTTAGAGTTATGGGGTGGAGTTTTGGAGATAAGATTTAAAAATGAAAAAAAATATGTATTAAAATTTTTAAAATAAAAGAGCTATTTCGGTCTTTTTTTTACAGCTATTTTTGTGACGAAAACTTAAAAATAGGTATTTCAAAGAATTTCCCTTAAAAGTATCCAAAAATAGTTGAAGAAAACTAAATTATTATAAAGTAACTAAACTACTTGAAAGTATCCGAAATTATCCAAATATTTTTATCTTAAATATCCAAAGCAATCTAAAATATTCAAAAATTTTATCCCAATTATATTAATTATTCAGTATTCTACCAAAAATATCTGATATTTAACCCGTATTATTCGAACTAACCGAAAAAAACTAGAACTAAATGAGAACCTATTTTTTTCGGTTTTTAATTTTATTATTCAAGTAGAACCCGAAACTATCCAAATCAAACCAAATCGAAAATAAGCCAAGTAACAAATGGATGTTTTTTATCTCCTACCCAAGTTACCCAATACCCAAAATAACTGAATCGATATCCGGAATAACCATACTGAGTTACTGCTTCTTTTCCTTTTGCTAACGCGTGAAATTTTTCACCTAACAAGTAACAACACTAACTTCGGGAACTATTTGGAAGCTTGTATATATGGTAAAAACAGTATATCAATAAATGAGTCTTTTGTGTATGCGTGCCTCATCTCATTGGATTTATTATTTTGGTAGTGAAGATAGCGACTTAAAAAAAAAGAAAAAAAAAAATAGCGACTTGGTTAGTAAATTAATTGCAAACAAAAACATGTTGCATGGGATGATGTCATGGTGTCTACTACAGTAGGAAATTCTGACACGTGTCAGTATCCCAGCGGTGTAACAAGTTGACGCCGGCTTCCAGCTGGACGGTTAAGAATGTGGGCCGGCGGCTGCATCCACCTATTCCGTTGATTTTGAAAAATCGGTGATGAGATATGCTAGTACTATTATTATTTAATCTCACTTGAGACTAATTATTTCTCTATATAATCTGATTGGAGACTGAACCATTTCTCTATTATTTAAGGAATTAGAGACTAAATTATTTTAATAATTACCGTCTATACGTATATTGTATTATTGTTTCGACGGACCAAGAAAACAATCATATTGGTCTTCGCCGGTAATCTGATTATTTTTAAATTGTATAAAGTAGAACACGGGAAGCATTATTTTCACATCGTTATTAAAGTTTTACATTTAAAAAGGAAAAAGAGAATCAGTCAGTTATAACTTATAACCACGCTTTGAAACGCTTGAAAAATTTGTCTATGGCTTTGTGGTGATTATTATAAACTGTATCCGTGTAAAATATGTTGTCTTAGAACATCCCCATTGATGGTAATTGAGTTTCGAAATACTTATGTGTATGTATATATTAATATTAATATTTAATTATAAATTTTTTAACTTCACGAAAAACGCAATCTAAAACATTTGAAAATATATATTTTAAATTACGTTTTCTATAAAATTAAAAATCTTATAATTAAATAATAATAATAATACTTGTGCTAGAACACTTCCAATAAAAGTATATAGTTTCAGCGTTATCAAATATATATATATATATATGATAACCCTGAAACTATATACTTTTATTGGAAGTGTTCTAGCACAAGTATTATTATTATTATTTAATTTTAAGATTTTTAATTGCGTTCTAATACAAGTATTAATATTATATATCAGTATTTAATTGTGGATTCTTAATTTTATTAGAAATTCAATCCAAAACATTTATTTTTGATATTTTAGATTGAGTTTTTCATAAAGTTAAAAACCCTACAATTAAATAGTAATATTAATATATACCTACATATATATATATATATATATATATATATATATATATATATATATATATATATATATATATATATATATATATATATATATATATATATGTATTTGAGAATCTTAGAATTAAAATATTATTGAGAGTATTCTTATACATGTATTTTGAGAACTTCAAATCTAGATATCATCAATGGGGTGCTCTTAAATAATTGGATACCTCATACCTTAGATGTTTAGCTTATATTTTTTTTGAATATCATATCACTATATATGAATAAATGATTTGAGTGATAAGTTGACATGATTACAAAATGCGAAAACTCCTGAGAAAAGATGTTTCTACAAGTTTACTAGGGTGCATGATATCGGTTATATATATATGTGTCCTATGGTGATTGGGCTTTTTGCTTGTTATTGTAGATAATATACTATGGGCCAAAACTATGTGATATTACGAAGTCCGTAACTTGAATAAAAAAATATTATATAATAGATTCTAACAAAATATTGTATATCTAAACTATTAAAACTGAAGTACATTTAGTACTTAACCCTAATATTTCCTAAATAATTACCATTGAATGCCACTGATATTATCTCTGCATCCAAACACTAATTCTTAATAAGAAAAAAAATAAATCTGGGCTAAGCCCATTAACAATCTTTATCATTAGAATTGAATACTTCATAAAAAATGAATATGTATTATTCAAAAATTTATAATAAAAACAAAATTATACATATATATAGCATTAAATTAGTTTTATTTTTATTCATATTCATATAAGCTACCAACTATATTTGAACTACAAAAAGATAATAATGTTAATAATTTTTTATTATAATATGAACTTTTTCATTTACAATAACAAAATCATGTAATTTTTCATAAAAAATTAATGACTAAAATACATACTAATATTTATTATAAATGGTTATATATACAAACAAATACAATATATTATCATTTGTAAGATATATATCTAATAAGAATAACTAATGTAATTTATAAATTAAAAAAAATAATCACCATATAATACATATATACAATTAGGTCTATGACATATCAAATATTCTAGGATATACGGATTCAGATATGCATTTGTCAGATTCGTAAAATGGTTATCCGGATTCGGATAATTGGAGTTAGAATATTCATACTAAAATCCAAATACACGCAACCACCCGAACCTGCCTTTTTAATTTAAAATAAATTAAAAACTAACTATTAACCATCTATTTAAAATTATTATTTAAAAAGCTTAAGAATCATTAAAAATTAATTTAAAATTTTAGTTATTTTATATAAAAAATATATAATATACATAGATAACTATAATTAAATTTTAAATATTTAATATCTGGATCTGAATATCCAGACTTAAAATTTTGCTATCCGAATTTATAATTGGATCAATCGAATCCGTAAAATTATTATCATGATTCATGAATATCCGTTTTTCGAAGAGGATAATATCCCGAATCGGGTAATGGATATTGAATATTAAGTTCAAGTCATATATACAATTATATCAAACAAATTGCCTAAAATATTAGATATTCACAAAAATAACACCCGCGCGGACGCGCAGGTCAAAGGCTAGTTAGTGTTACTTCTAGTGCTATGCACGGGTCAAAAATTTGTTATAATTTTCATTATTTTATTATAATTGTAAATTTAAATAAATTAGTAAATTTTAAATATATTATAATCATGGATAATATTAATGTAAAATTGTTGAAACTTTTTTAATAGAATATCTAATATTTTTTAAAAAAATAGATATGTTGATATCTTTAATCTCACGAGGGATTTAAAGGCATTGTGACCTTGTATTGATAATGACAATGGCTGCACATGGGGGTGAGAGGAGGTATCGACAATACAACAAACGTGGAATCTGTTTGGACTTATTGAAACGCTTGTTTTTGGATCAGGCGTAAAATCTGTTTAAAGAGAACAGAATTCGAGAGCTGAAAGATACATCTGTAGGAGATTCTTCACTTCAAACCTTTTCAGGTGTTAAAGATAGGGGGTTTTCCAAAAGTGACTCAAAATTTCAACTCAAATGCAAAACTAACCTATAAATTTTTTAAAATTTTCATTTGCCTTATTCATCTTTGATTTTTGAGTTATTCACGAAAATACCATTATTTTTTTTTTAAAAAAAATGAGTGTTTTACTTTATCATCTTCATCTTCATCAAGTATTTACAATATTGCCATTGTCATCAATACATCAACCACCATGAACAACCAATTTGAAGCTCTTAATGCACAAAAAAATGATTTTTTCTCTTTTTTTCGCATTTGTTATTCACACAAACCATATCTCTTTCACTTTCTCTCAAAATTCATCCAAAAAATTCAAGATTTTGATTTCAAACTTTGTAAGGTTCATATAGACATTGAAACTCATGATTCTTGGTCATTAATGAGTTGGTAGCATTCTTGGTGAAGTTTTATGAGTTTAGAGAAGTTAAACAAGTCATCTCAAGAATTCAAGATATGAATTTGATTTTTTTTTTAGATTTGTTCGTGAAGAAGACTTCTCTAGAAGTCTTCTGGTCAATGCATAGGTTAGTTTTGCAATTGATTTTTTTCTGTGTTTTTTTTGTAGAAGACTTCTCTAGAAGTCTTCTACCTTTCCTTTGTTAACAAAAAAAAAAACAGGGAGAACCGAGAAGACTTCCCTAGAAGTCTTCTCAGATAAACATGTTAATTTTGCAATTGACCAAAGTTTGTCACAAAATTTGAGTTTTTATAGAAGACTTCCCAGGAAGTCTTCTCTCGGAAGACTTCTAGAGAAGTCTTCCTTACTGTTTAATAAAGTCTTCTCACTGTCACTAGAAGTCTATGTGGGTTACTTTTGCAATTGACAATTAATAACTGGAAAAGTCAAATGTAGTCAATTGCAAAAGTAACCCAAGAAGACTTCTTACGACAATGAGAAGACTTCATGTGAACGTAAGAAGACTTCTCTACAAATCTTCTCATAAAAAACTTCTAAAGAAGTCTTCTATAAAAACTCAAATTTTTGACAAACTTTAGTCAATTGCAAAACTAACATTTTTATCATAGAAGACTTCCAGAGACGTCTTCTCTGAGATTTTCAAAAAAAAAATTCAAAATAAAAAAATAAGCCAATATTTACAAAAGAAAAACTTCTCAAGATGTCTTTTGTAGAGTAAACTTCTTAAGAAGTCTTCCTTCATAAATTTGCAATTGCAAAAGTGACATAAACGATAGAATTCTTATGAAGTCTTCTCTCGGAAGACTTCCTAAGAAGTCTTCTGTGAGAGGACTTACTAAGAAGTTTAGGAAGTCTTCCGAGAGAAGCCTTCATAAGAATTCTTCTACGTCAATGTTTATTAAACTTCAATTTTATCAAAACGTAAAATGAATTTTGTCTTTTTTTTCTTGTTAATTCATGTGTATTAGTCAATATTAGGGCTCTTAAGTGAAATTCATAAGTTAATTAGTGATAATTATGAAGTTACAAACGTTCATGTTTATTAATGTTTCTAGCTAAAATGAGAAGACTTACATGAAAGTCTTCCGTGAGAAGACTTACAGGGAAGTCTTCCGTGAGAAGACTTACAGGGAAGTCTTCTACGTTCCTTTTTGTAAAATTTGTTAAGTAACTTCAATATATATTTTCTAAATTTCAAAAGTGTCAAGTAACTTCAACAATATCAAGTCATGTGGTTTAATGTGTCTTTTTATATCTTAAGATATATTTTTTATTATTTTATGAAATTTAAAATTACAATTTTCACTTAAAATTTAAGTTTCCCGCTTAAATTTTCATTTCCCGCTTCCGAGAAGACTTCTCCAGAAGTCTTTTGAGAGAAGACTTAATTTTTTCTAGTGAGACTTATGTATTGTTTGATCTTTGGTGAATTTGAATAAGTTTTGTTGATAAGTATTTTTTCTTAGTTTGTAATAAATTTGACAAAATTTACATTGTTTTGGGTAGTATGGTTAAAATGTTTTTTGTTATGAAGTTCCAATAATGTCAAGCACTTTTGAAAAATAAAATAAAATACTGTAGACATCAACATATTTACTAATTATTTTCATTAACATCTTTTCAAATTTACAAAATAATTCATAATTAAAAGAGTACATGTAATAATCATTAAATATACCATAAACAAAAGAATTACAAAATGATCATTAACATCTTAATAGGAGACTACTAGAAGACTTCTAAAAGACTTGTGGAAGACCTCTAGAAGACATCATGGAAGACCTCTAGAAGACTTCCTCGAAGACCTCTAGAAGACATCATGGAAGACCTCTAGAAGACTTCCTCGAAGACCTCTAGAAGACATCATGGAAGACTTCTAGTCTTCTAGAGGTATTCCAGGAAGTCTTCTAAAGGTCTTCCAGGAAGTCTTTTAGAAGTCTTCCAGGAAGTCTTCCAGAAGTCTTCTATGAGTCTTCCACAAGTTTTCCATAAGTCTTCCCAAGTCTTCATGAGAGACTTCTGGAAGACTTATAGAAGACTTGTGGAAGACTTGTGGAAAACTTCCAGAAGTCTTCTAGGAAGTCTTCTAGAGGTCTTCCAGGAAGTCTTATAGAGGTCTTCCAGGAAGTCTTATAGAGGTCTTCCAGGAAGTATTCTAGAGGTCTTCTAGAGGTCTTCCAGTAAGTCTTCCATAAGTCTTCTAAAGTTCTTCCAAAAGTCTTCCAGTAAGTCTTTCAGAAGTTTTCTGAAGTCTTCTAGAAGTCTTCCAGTAAGTCTTCAAGGACGTCTTCCAAAAGTCTTTCGAAGTCTTCTAGAGGTCTTTCAGTAAGTCTTCTAGAGGTCTTCCAGGAATTCTTCTAGAGGTCTTCCAAGAAGTCTTCTAGAGGTCTTCTAGTAAGTCTTCCAGAAGTCTTCTAAAGTTCTTCAAGAAGTCTTCCAGTAAGTCTTCCAGAAGTCTTCTGAAGTCTTCTAGAAGTTTTCCAGTAAGTCTTCAAGGAAGTCTTCCAGAAGTCTTCCGAAGTCTTCTAGAGGTCTTTCAGTAAGTCTTCCAGAAGTCTTCCGAAGTCTTTCTTCTTCTTCTTCTTCTTCTTCTTCTTCTTCTTCTTCTTCTTCTTCTTCTTCTTCTTCTTCTTCTTCTTCTTCTTCTTCTTCTTCTTCTTCTTCTTCTTCTTCTTCTTCTTCTTCTTCTTCTTCTTCTTCTTCTTCTTCTTCTTCTTCTTCTTCTTCTTCTTCTTCTTCTTCTTCTTCTTCTTCTTCTTCTTCTTCTTCTTCTTCTTCTTCTTCTTCTTCTTAACCAAAGAATACTATCAAAAAGAAAAGAGGAATCAAAAAGGTCAAACCTTTAAACTTGTTAATGTCTTTAGAGGTTTCACCTACATAAAATGTTGTGTTATCTTCTTCTTCTTCTTCATATCAAAAAGAAAAGGACAAACCTTTAACCATTGAACACTATCACAAACACAAAATAGAAATAAAAAAGGTCATCCATTTAACCTTGTTACAGTAAGTTGAATATACAACTTCTTAGAATCTAACATATAAAACACACCAAAAATACATATTCAAAATTTATAGATCTACCTTTAAAGGAATAAAAGATGTTAACCATGTAATGAAAAATCTGCAAAAACAAGATAAATTAGTGAGAATACATAAGAGAAAAATGAGAAATGAATATAAAGTTAGGTGTTTTCAAGTCTAAAGAGATTAGAGAGAGGTTGAAGACTTTTAGAGTGAGAAACATTACATTTTTGTTGCAGCCATTTGAGAGGAAGAAAGAGAATGTGTAAATTTTCTTTAGATATGGAGACAAAAATTTCAATTAGGTTAAATATTTTCGATACAGAAGTCTTCTCTTAGAAGACTTCCCAAATTATGAAGTCTTTTGGAAGTCTTCCAAAACCCTATAATCTAATACATGAGAAAACTTTTGGAAGACTTCTAGAAGACTTGTGGAAGACTTCGCATTAAGTGGGAAGTCTTCTAGTGTATTATGAATTCTTCTGGAAGTCTTCCAAAACCCTATAATCTAATACATGAGAAGACTTTTAGAAGACTTGTGGAAGACTTGTGGAAGACTTCCGGAAGACTTCGCATTAAGAGGGAAGTCTTCGAGGAAGTCTTCTAGTGCATTATGAAGTCTTCCAAAACCCTATAATCAAATAACTAACTAAATAGCAAAAAAAAACTTCATTAAACATAAAATCAACTTATAATGTGATTAATATATACAAAAGTAAACACATATAGGTCAAAAAAAATTATTTTAAAAAAATTAAGATTCAAAAATCTAACCCTAAAAGTACAAACAATACTACAACATATATTACCACAACCTAAACCAAAGACTATCATGACTCAATCTACATTCACTCATCTATGTTGAAAATAATTCAATTTTAGTATTTTTAAATTTACATCATTTATTAATAGTTTAGATAGTTACATGATTTCAATTTTTCCTCATATAGCTATTTTTTTATAAAAAAATTAAATTATTTTTAAGATTAAGTGTACGAGAAGACTTATAGGGAAGTCTTCTCAGGCGAAAAAGTTATAATGGTAAAATTGAATATAATTTTTTGTTTGCTCATAAGGAGTTTGTTGTATTTTCAATAGCCTTTTAGGTTACTTTTGCATTTGGTTGAATTTGGAGTACACTTTTGCATTTGAAATCAAGTTTTGAGTCATTTTTAGCAAGTTTTCCGTTAAGATAAGTGAATGCTATCTGACTTAGTCTCATGGGTTCATCGATTAACCTCTTGGTTTATTAATCTTTTGTGCTCAACTAGCATTGAAATATACTCCCTCCGTTTTATATTAAGTGTCGTTTTAGAGAAGTTTTTTTTGTTACAAAATATGTGTGGTTTTCGACTTTCGATGCAAAATTTATTAATTTTATGCTGCAATTTATTTTTCTATTGGTTGAAATATGGTTAGGTGTATAGGTAATTGTGTTTTTATATAAAAAATATGCAAAATTAATTGTTTTCTTAATCCGTATGCAAAAACCTAAGTGACACTTATAATGAAACAGAGGGAGTAAAACTTTTGGTTCTTACATGGTACCTTGTAAAAGGTCATAAAAGACCAACCTTTCTACCATATACTCCCTCTATTTTTATTTGTAGGTATTTTAACATAAAAACATGCAGATTAAGATTTTTAACTTTTTAGAAATCAGCAAGCAAAACATGTTGTTTTATCTACAGCACATTCATTTTGTCTGGAACATTTAATTAGAGAGTGAGGTCATTGCTAATCTCAAGAAGAATAAAATAAAAAGAAAAATTTAAAATGTGAACAGGAATACCAAAAATCAGAAGTTTGAGTTTTTAAGAAATTTTTACAACATAATTTTGGAGCCAATTTTTGTTTAACTAATTTGAACTAAAAACTCAAAATTTAACAATGGAGCCAAAATCAAAATTTTGGAAAGTTTTTGATGCTTATTTAAGCATCAAACCAGAAATGGTCACTCATTCTTCTCTATGGCTTCTGATTTTGATTTGAATGTTTTATTTGTTTGATTTAAACACAATTCCATCGGAAGAAGAAGAACAGAGTGTTAACAATAGCTATGAAGTTATTATTCCATTTAGCTCAGGTAATATTATTTGTTAATCTTTCATTTTACTCATTATATTATTTAAAAGAATAGTGCGTTGAGATTCATGTGTTTATTGGAATATTTGTTGGCGTAATCATCTAAATTTCAAATCATCTGTTAGTTGGAATATCTGTTTGCGTAATCATCTTCTTAAATTTTTTAACTATTTATAGTGAATTTAGAAGACAAAGTTTTTAGTAACTAATAAATGTTAGTAGTTGACTACCTATTAAATTTAAAATTTACTCATTGTAAGTTGTCTTCAATTTTTTTGGAAAAAGTAACGACACTTTAGTTAAATATTTTTTCATTATATTATTTTATTGCTTTGGATTATGCAACACCTTATATTGTGAAACAAATCTATTTTGCTAAAACTACCTACAAATAAAAACAGCGGGAGTATAACATATGATTATTTTGCTGTTTCAGAAGGCAAATTTGAAGCATTCCAAGCAGCCCAATCTGGAAAGTAGGAATACTAACAGTTGATCTTTCAACTCTCTAATTACCCTTTTATCTTGGTCGGTTTGTATGTATTTAGTGCTTGTATTCTTACCACCCATCTAACAGTTGTGTTCCTTGTACACCAAGATATATGTAGTTATTTGAGAAAAAGAAGGATGAAGATGAAGAGAAGGTACGTACGGTTGTATTGAATTACAGTAACTTACTCCATTCTTCTCACTTTAACGCTTCAATTCTTCTGGCTCTTGCTGAGAGTTTTGTTAAGTATTGAATTTTAGTTACTTACTGCATTTTTCTCACTTTAACACTTCAATTCTTCTGGCTGTTGCTGTCTGGTTCTAATCCTCTTATATAGTAATTTAAGTCTTAGTATCTTTTAATGATTTTATAAATCATGCATATAGCTCTCTCTTTTATCTTTTATCTCTGTTATGCTAATATGAGCACCCTCCCCGAGACAGATAGAGCGTACCCATGAAGAACTTACAAAAGCTTTAGTAGTTTTCGGTATATTTTTCTGCCGCTTCAAAGGCACTACGCTCAATGATTTGTAAGCTACTCCCGCTTTGATCATTTTTGGGTGGAGTTCCGTCACAGCCAATGAAAGAGCAACTGAAGACTTAACAGGTGTGAATAGCTTGTAAACAGCCTCTTCAAATGCTCTTTGACTGATGATTTGTAGAATGCTACCAAATTGATCATGATATTTGTTTGGTGTGGTCACAATTATCTTCCTTTTTTGTTTGTAATATGCAAGGAGGAAAGTAGGAATTATTGGATTAAGCTTGAAGAAGCTTTTATACATTCATACGAAACTTGATTTCTAGATTTGGTATCAGAGCAAAACAAAATCATGAGCGACATCATACCTGCGACTGATAAGGCGAGAGAAGGAGGGGTTCTTCTTCAATACAGTGTCCTATGCTTAGTTCAACAAATTATACAGTATGAGGTATGCGGATGAAGATAACCCTGAAGGTTCACAAGGTCTGGGAAGCAATAGAGCTCGAAACCATAAGTAATGATAAAAACAACCTAGCCTTAGCCTTGTTATTTCAATCAATACCATAAACTCTTATCCTGCAAGTGGGGGAAATTGAAAAGGCTAAACAAGTTTAGGAAGCCATCAAGACAAGATATGTGGGAGCCGAGAGAGTCAAGGAAGCTAGATTACAGACATTAATGAATGAATTCGACAGGCTAAAGATGAAAGAAACTGATAGTATAGACGACTTTGGTGGAAAATTGTCGGAACTTGCGTCGAAATCATCTGCTTTGGGAGTTACTATCGAGGAAACGAAATTGGTAAAGAAGTTTCTTTCAAGTTTACCTCGAAAGAAATACATACATATTGTTGCTTTGCTTGAACAAGTGTTGGACCTTAATTCAACCAGCTTTGAAGATATCATTGGACGTCTAAAAGCATATGAGGAGAGGAATATTTGATGAAGAAGACGGAGAGGATGATCAAGCAAAGCTGATGTATGCAAATAACAACGGACAGAACAGCAGCCAAGCAAATCGTGCACCGCAAGATTAATCAAATCGTGGGTATAAAAAAAACGCGGCTTACTACTACAGAGATTCATATAGAGGAAGAGGTAGAGGCGGATGCTCTTACTACCGAGGAAGAGGACGTGGCCGGTACAATGGAGGAAGAGGATACGCCGAAAGAGATGCGTCAAAAATAACTTGTTTTCGATGTGATAAAGTTGGCCATTTTGTAGCCCAATGTCCGGATCGTCTTCTCAAGTTGAAAAAATCTCAAGAAACAGACAACACTGATACACACGAGGCTGATGAACTTATGATGCATGAGGTGGTATTTTTAAACGAGAAGAATGTTTTACCTGAAAAATACGAAACAAACTCCAGAGGTGAAAACATATGGTATCTTGATAATGGAGCAAACAACCATATGACCGGAGACCGAAGATATTTTTCACGAATCGATAATACCATCACCGGAAAAGTAAGGTTTGGGGATGATTCGAGAATAGATATTAAAGACAAAGGAACAATATCTTTCACATATATGAATGGAGAAGCAAGAAAGATGACATATGTTTACTTCATACCAGATTTAAAGAGCAATATTATAAGCTTAGGTCAAGCTGCAGAGGCTGGTTGCGACATAAGACTCAGAGGAGAAGAGTTAACGATGCATGATCAGCATGGAAGGTTACTAGTGAAAACAAAGCGATCGCAAAACAGACTTTATGAAGTGCACATGGGAATTAGGAGCAATGCACGGTTGTATCTATCTTCAACAACGGAGTCAAAAATGCTGGCATGCTCGTTTGGGTCATATAAACTTCGAGTCATTGAAAGGAATGATACAAAGGGAACTTCTACTTGGCATCCCAAGCATTAACATCGAAAGAGAAGTATGTGGCTCCTGTTTACTTGGCAAACAAGCAAGACACTCATTCCCTAAGGCTACCACATATCGAGCAAGTGAGATACTAGAGCTGCTTCACGGAGACTTATGCGGACCCATAACACCAAAAACACCTGCTGGTAATAGGTATATCTTCGTGGTTATAGATGATAACAGCAGGTACATGTGGACGATGTTCCTAAAAGAGAAAAGTGAAGCACTCAGTAAGTTTAAGAAACTCAAGACGGTAATAGAGAAGGAGACGGGAAAGAAGATAAGAACTCTCAGAACCGACCGAGGAGGAGAATTCGTATCTAAGGAATTCAATGAATTCTGTGATGGTTTTGGCATCAAACGACACCTAACAGCACCGTACACACCACAACAGAACAGAGTCGTGGAGCGTAGAAACATAACCATGATGGAGATGGCGAGAAGCATTCTAAAGCATATGCATATGCCGAATGATATTTGGGGAGAAGCCATACGACATTCAACATATCTAATCAACCGTGTAGCAACTCGGGCACTGAAGGAAAAGACGCCATACGAAGGGTTCAGAGGCCAGAAACCAAGTATTGAACACTTGCGAGTATTCGGGTGCATAACATACACAAGAGTGGAGGCAAAGCTCTTGAAGAAACTTGACGACCGAGCACGTGTGCTTGTACACTTAGTAACGGAGCCAGGATCAAAAGCTTATCGTTTGCTTGATCCAAAAACTCGCAGAATAGTGGTCAGCAGGGATGTTGTCTTTGATGAGACAAGAGGGTGGAATTGGAGTGCAAACAATACAGAAGACCTGAACATTGGTAACTTTGTAGTGACCCTTGGTAAATTTGGGAACCATGGGATCGACAATCACATCAATAAAGAAGAGCCACAGCGCCTGTAACAAGACACCGACAAAGGATCGGTAGCACAGCCACTCGAGACCAATGATGTCGATGACAATCTGGAAGAGTTGATAGAAGAAGAAACACAAGTGCTAAGAAGATCAGAGAGACAACATACAAGACCAAAGTACCTCGACGATTACATATTACTTGCTGAAGAAATCGGTGAAGAGATGATCCTATATGTGAACAATGAGCCGCGAAACTTTGATGAAGCCAAAGAGACAAGAGAATGGAGACGAGCGTGTAAGGAAGAGATATACTCTATCGAGAAAAACAGTACGTGGATTCTAGTTGATCTTCCATACGGAGCTAAACCAATTGGTATAAAGTGGGTTTTCAAGATAAAACAAAACTCAGATGGAAGCATTAACAAGTATAAAGCGAGGTTAGTTGCCAAGGATACGTGCAACGTCATGGAATTGATTTTGATGAAGTCTTTGCTCATGTAGCACGTCTTAAGACAATAAGTCTCCTCGTTAATCTAGCAGCAACAAACAGATGGGAAGTATATCATTTGGATGTTAAAACAACATTCTTGCATGGAGAACTAACGGAAACTGTCTACGTTAAGCAACCTGAGGGCTACGAGAAGAAAGGAGAAGAAAGAAAAGTATATAAACTTAACAAGGCTCTGTATGGATTGAGACAAGCGCCGCGAGCCTGGAATAATAAACTCAACCAGATTCTTTGCGAATTACAATTCAAGAAGTGTTCCAAGGAACCTTCGGTCTATCATAAGACAGTAAGAGGCGAGTTACTGGTAGTTGCAGTCTACGTAGATGATTTATTAGTGACCGGTACCAGTGTTGAAATCATCAAGGAATTTAAGAAGAACATGGCGACTAAATTCGATATGAGTGATCTTGGTAAGCTTACTTACTATCTTGGTATAGAGGTGTGTCAACATGAGAATGGAATCACGCTAGTACAAAGAAGCTATGCATCAAAGATATTAGAAGAGGATGGAATGGATAAATGTAGTCTTGTCCAAACACCGATGGAACTTGGGTTGAAACTGTCCAAAGCAGAAAACGAAAAAGAAATCGATGCAACGAGGTTTAGAAGGAACATAGGGTGCCTACGTTACCTTCTCCATACGCGACCTGATCTGTCCTTCAGTGTGGGAGTTCTATCACGCTATATGCAGAGTCTGAGAGAGTCACATGGTGCTGCGATGAAGCAGATTTTGAGATACTTTCGTGGGAGCATTTCTTATGGTCTAACATTTGAACGGTCATCACTGAAGGTGCCAAGACTTATAGGTTATAGCGACAGCAGCTTTGTGTCTGATCCAGATGATGGGAGAAGCACGACTGGCCATATTTTCTACCTAGGAGAGAGTCCGATCACGTGGTGTTCGCAAAAACAGGATACAGTTGAGTTATCTTCCTACGAGGCTGAATTCATGGCAGGAATAGAGGCTGCAAGACAAGCTATTTGGCTACAAGGTATGTTATGTGAGATCAGGGGTCAACCATGTGGAAGAGTGAACATCCGAATTGATAATCAATCAACGATTGCATTGACGAAAAACCCGGTCTTTCATGGTAGGAGTAAACATATACACAAGAGACATCATTTCATACGAGATTGTGTAGAAAATGGACGGATTGGAGTCGAGCATGTACCTGTAGAGAAATAGAAGGCCGACATCTTGACAAAAGCATTAGTAAGGATAAGATTCAAGGAGATGAGGGATTTCATTGGCATGAAAGACTTGGCGACAGAGAGCTTCAAGCTTAAGGGGGTGAATGTTGGATTAAGCTTGAAGTAGCTTAGGATACAAGTTACCTAATCCTATTGTGTTGTGGTTATTTAAAAAGATTAGGAAATATCTTATTATGTTATTCCTAATGAGTTTAGGAAGTTTAGAGTTATATTTAAGGAGATGTCAACATTGTGGCATAACTTAAGAGAAAGAGAACTTAAGGTTTTGAGATAGTTTTTTTCAAGAAATTAATAAAGGAGTTTTAGAGATTTCATACATTCATACGAAACTTGATTTCTAGAGGAATGTTTTCATGTTTTCTGCCATTAAACCCGAGATAGAAACAAAGTTCTTATGTAAAGAAAAGAGTAAAACTTTGAAAGGATCTAAAGAAGTCTGGAAGTTTGGAACGTAGAGAAGAAACAGTTGTCTGAGTTTGTGGAGGTAAAGATACACCGGACTATTCCAAAAAAAAAAAAACAGTTGTCTGAATAATTTTAATTTATACAGAAAATAATAACGTAGACAGAACATGGTTGATTTAGTGGGGTCAAAAAATGTTAAAGTGGTTTGTTTAATTACAGTTATCAAAGATATTGGGGGTGAACATGAGTCCTAATAAAACAATCTGATTTTAAGATAATCTAATTGAATGTAAAGAATTCAGCGACATATTTTTATCACTGACATATTAAAATTTAAACACATAACATATGAATCATTGTTTACTGGTTATAACATTTGTATTATTTACATTGAAAATCTATTTCAATTGACACAGAGTATTTTTATGTTTAATACTCTGTTTTGATCGCTTCTTCGTAAAGGAAATTAGGAGAAAACTGATTAAACCTTTCGTTACGGAGGTCTCTACCTAATTACGATGCGATGTTGTAGGTAGAATATTACTCTAATAATCATCATAGAGGAACAGAACAATTTCTTGCAGATGAATTTACTACAAAAAATCAATAAACTTAAGAAGAGTAAGAAGAGAAAGAAGATGTAGAATCTAACGGATGATTTAAAGTAGATAAATATAATGTGGGAGTGGTGACGGATGAAAAATAAATGAACATGAATACTAAGTTTTTAGTAATTACTGATTTTCTGTTATTTTAAAGTGTTTGCATTTTCTCCATTTTTAATAAGTAGATAACATATTATTTTCCTACAGAGAAGTCACAAAACATATACTAAAATCAACCATGAAATATATGAGTGCATCACATAGACACATTATGAGTTTACTTTACGCTCATAGATACTTTGTGCTATAAACACACTATATGTGAAGAATCATTGAATTTGGGACATTTATTGCCTTTGTCCAACAATGACACTGTTAAATTTTTAATTAAGTAGTGTAATGAGTTATAACAATAAAGATTATGACCATTGATTTTATAAATAGTCAGTATCATCTGGTCAAGATGTAAAATAAAAATAAAATAACTAATCCAAATAAAAATTTAGTTATGTTTTTTTTGTTCTTTTTTTTGTTTTATTTTTCTTGTCCCCCTCCCCCCATTGAATTTGAGACATTTATTGCTCTTGTCCAACAATAACATTGTTATATTTTAAATTAAGTAGTGTAATGGGTTATAACAATAAAGATTATAACCATTGATTTTATAAATAGTTAGTATCATCCGGTCAAGATGTAAAATAAAAATAAAATAACTAATGCAAATAAGAATTTAGTTACGCTTTCTTGTTCTTTTCTTGTCCCCTCCCGCCCCACCAAATTTTGTAACTCAATTTAGAACTCTCTATATATAAAAATTTATGTTTTGTTTGTATAATAAATTATAATTTTTTCTTTCTTTCTTTTGATATCCATTTTTATATTTAAAAAATATGAATTCCTAATGTAAAAACTAACATATGATGAGCAACATATAGTAAATAAGGTGTGGATAACATAATGTATACATATAAATGTGGATGAGTATTAATAAATGAACTGTGGACAGAGAAGTTATGGACGTTAAATTAGGCATAGTCGTTGATGTAGATGTTGTGGATATGAACGGTGGCTAAAAGATTTTTGATATGTTTTGTAGCAATCAGATAAGTTAATATGTTTTATTCTAAACTTTTAATATTATATTAAGTAGTCAAATACAATTTTCAAAAACAAAAAAAAAACAGAATGCACAAATTAAATGTAATATAAAAAGAGTGTGGATTTAGTTAAAATGATCTTGAATAGATCACTCAAAGATGACACCACTCCGGTCTTCTTAGCCTACAAAATCATATAAAATGTAAGTTTATAATTGTTATATAAGATCATAAAAATTAAGAAAAATAAAAAATAAACTTAAAATTAATAAAACTTACAACTCGTAGACGAACTACGGCGTGGGGTTTTTACCCGGTTGTGTGAAGCATGGGCAAGTTACCATCCACATCATTGGTCCTATGGGAAGCAGAGCAACTGTTGGCCTTACGGACCGAGCCTGGTAACTTCCAATAGGCGATGAGGTCATCCCATACCTCTTTCGTGAGCTTGGTGGGTTTGGCATCATAGCCGTAGTACTCCCACTTGTCCTTCCAATCTGAGAAGGTGTTGCAAAGGCAGATCTTTGCTCTAGCAACAAATTCCTCCTTAACCCTCTCGTTGATTGCTAAGGACCATTGCCACCTTTGTTGAAAAAAGAAAAATAAAATTAATTTGAAAAAATTAAATGAATTAGAAAAAAATAAAAAATATTATTAAATAAAAAAATGGAAAATTGTTACCGCAAAACATTTGAACCACGTAGTCCTAATGTGCTCGGGAGTCATGCTTTAGTTGGGATGGGCCTCGACGAAATAGCCTTTGATTGTGTTAGAAACGCTACTTCCGACACAATTATCCATGCCGAACCTAAAAATAATATGAATTTATTAGATGAGTATAAAAATATAATGTTAAAAATTAAAATTAATAAAATTAATAACGTACCAATAAGTATCATCTCGGGTGTCGGGGTCCAAAATCTTTAGTCCTACTCGTCCAGGCTGAGAAAGAAGATCCTCCACTGTATATGTAGCGAACGGTGCAGATGGAGGGACCAGCAAATCGGGATGAACACCGGCTCCTGGGGCAACATGTGGAGCCGATGGAGGTGCCTCATATGGAGGAGGAGTTGAAGGCATCAGGTGATGTATCTAGGGTGCATAAGGAGGAGGAGGAGCCCAAAGAACTCCCTGTGACTCTGGGATCGCCTCCGGATCTGAAGATGATGGAGCTGAACTAGATGATGTCCCAGTATCATATGCAATCATATCGGAATAAGTGGGTCGTCTCTTAGGTGCCATCTAAATTTTGAAAAAAAAAAAAATAGAATCAGTTAATGAAAAATATCTAATCAGTTTTAAAAAATATTTATTTAGTTTAAATATTATATATAATAAGTTTTAAAAAAGGTTGTTATTCAGTTTCAAAACAATATATAATTAGTTAAAAAAATTGTTATTCAATTTAAAAAAATAAGTAATTAGTGTTTAAAAAATATTTATTCAATTTTCTAAAAATAAATTTAAACAGTTTGACAAATTTTCTAATCAATTTCTAATAACACTATGTTCCTTAATCTAACCACCTAAACTAACCACCTATTAACTACCTAACCTAGAAAAAAAAAACATACCTTGAATTTAGAGATTGGGAGGAATACACGAGGCAAGCCTCGTGACTGATCCTCGAGTATATATTGAAATTTGAAGCCTAGTAATTTCTTCGTAACATTACAAGGAAGTTATCATGCGCGTGTTTTCGATTACGACGAACTTACCACGCACGTGTCTTCCATTACGAAGAATCTACCAGGCCCGTGTTTTCTATTACGACAAAATAACTAGGAATATATCCAAAAACCTGTAAGCCAAATCCCTAAACCCCAAACCCCAAATCTATAAATTCACTCTTTATTTCACTCTTCATCCCATTTCCCTTAAATTCTAAACTCTCATTTTTTTGTGATCAAATATAAACCCTAAACCTTTAATGAATTTTAACCGTAAACTCCAATTATGTCATTATTTAAACTCCAATTTAACATTTCAATTAATTATTTAAAATCCAAATTGTAAGTTCTAAAATTCAACTGAATAACACACGTAATTAAAGTCTTACACATATTTAAACATTGAAAACATTTGTTTACATTCATTCTGAGTCATTCGAGTCATCATCAACATCAGTACAATGATCATCATCATTTTCGTCAAACTCGTCTTCACCTGCTTCATCCGTCATATCATCGGGAAGATCTTCATATTGACGGTTATCCGGATCAATGAGAAGAATGTCATCGGTATGTTGTTCTGATACTACAACCTCAGTGATACACACTTCTTCTTGCAAAGGTGGTTATTCTCCAGCAATTATTCGTCCACGAGGAGTAATTTTGATAGCCGCTAACCAAGTTATTCCAGAATCTCTAAGGCGTGGGTATGGAATGAAGCTAACTTGGCAGGCTTGAGAAGCTAAAATGAAAGGCTCAAAGTTGTTGTATATTCTTCTAGAATTGACATCGACAACACCAAATTTGTTAATCCGAGTACCTCTGTTCAGAATGGGGTCTAACCAGTCACATTTGAAGAGAACGCACTTCAACTTCAGTAACCCCACAAACTCAACTTCAATAATCTCTTGCAAAATCCCGTAAAATTCTGTTTCGTCTGTCGCACACACTCTGTAGTTACTTGTTGACCGTCGTCTTCCATACTCGTAAGCGTGAAAGGTAAAACCTCGTGTGAAATACATAGGTGATGTGGTCATCTTTGCTACAGGGCCTAAGACCAAATCATGAAACCATACTGGGTAGTGTGGATCATCATAATCAACCTACAAAAAATAATAGCGTTAGAATACATATATTATACTATAGTGTTTAACATATAAATTTACCTGAGTCTTTAACCATTTGACAAAGTGTTGATCTTTCCGTTTCTCCATCTCAGTTGCGAATATTCCTGGTATTGCTTTTTCAACTTGCGTAACAAACAAGCTAAAAGAAGATACACAATATATATATATATATATATAAATAACTTCAAAACATTAGTAGCTTTAATATATAACTTAAAAAAAAATATATATTAACCTTTCAAACGAACGCGTCACTGCATCCTCGCAGTTGAGCAGAATATAAGTGTGGGCATTATGCTTATCATCTTGACTAGACCACCAAAATTCTTTCAATTTACCACCAAACCGTCCAATCTGGCAGAAAATGTCAGGTACACTGTCAACTACATATGTTGGGACGACTCCACCATCATCATATCTTCTAAGAACTCTCTTCCTAGTGCGGACTGCTGGTGCGAAGTAGTATGATGTGAAGTGCGATGTTTCTGCAGTCAATCTCCCACCAACTATGGACCCTTCAACCTTTGCAGGATTTTTCGTTTTCTCTTTCAAATGTTTCATGGAGCGCTCATAAGGATACATCCATACATAATGAACAGTTCCACGAAGCAATGCCTCGTACGGGAGGTGGACAACTAGATGTTCCATGACGTCAAAAAATGCATGAGGAAGTATTTTCTCTAGGTTGCAGAGTAAGATCTGAATATTCTCATGGAGTTGTTGCATGTCATCTTCCTTGAACGTACATGTGCTCAAGTCCCTGAAGAATGCTCCAATGCCTATATATTGCAAAAAATACCCCATATATATCATAGTTAACATATGTTATTATGTAATCAAAATATTTTACATGCAAGTGATTCATGTACATTTATTAGAAGCAGCTCGGCAAAAACGAATGGAAGTAGTCGTTGCATAAACACATGAAAATCATGACTCTTTATTCCTGAGAACTTTTGACCTTGTTCAACACATCTTGAGAGGTTTGAAACATAACCATCAGAAAATTTCACTTCTGATGCCACCCAGTTGAACAAAGTCGTCTTTGCTTCTGATGACAATCAGAAGATGGGAACTGGAACCTTTCCATTGCTCTTGATATGCAACTCACTTCTCGAGCAAATATCAGGTAAATCCAATCTTGACTTTTTGCTATCTTTTGTTTTCCCTTGAACATTGAATATTGTATTCATGATGTTGTCAAAAAAAATCTTCTCTATATGCATCACATCGAGGTTGTGCCACAAAAGAAGATCCTTCTAGTAAGGCAGCTCCCAAAATATACTCTTCTTGTGCCAATTGTGAGTGACCCCATACCCATCATGCATATTTGTAGGAATTTACCAGTTCCCTCAACGAGGAACAGTTTCCAAAGCTCCATAGTGATCAAGTTGTTGTTCATTTTGTTCTTCAGTTAAATTTGGAGGAGGACTGTCTCTGACAACTCTTTTGTACCTAAACAATTTCTTGTTTCTTCGGTATGGATGAGTAAGAGGAAGAAATCGACGATGACAATCAAACCAACATGTCTTCCTACCATGTTTCAGTTGAAAAGCATATGTCATTCCAAGACAATATGGACAAGATAACCTTCCATGTGTTTTCCATCCAGAAAGCATCCCGTAAGCAGGAAAGTCACTTATAGTCCATAACATAACTGCTCTCATCGTAAAATTGTTTTTCAAGGAGCAATCATACGTCCTCACTCCTCCTGACCATAAGTCCTTCAGCTCTTGTATCAATGGTTGAGAAAAACATCTAGCGACCGTTTTGGATGCTTTAGACCATGTGATACACTAAAAATGAATCCTTGCTACTGTCAAGTTAACAGTTGTAATTATAGTACTTTAGATTCAATTCCAGAGGACCCGTCTACACTTTATTTCTATGAAATTTAAATGCAAGCTAAGAAGAAAATATGGTTTTAAGATTTAGGTGACTTAGATGACAAGTAAATAAAGATGTTTAAATGCGATTTGATATGAAAGCCGACCTAGGGTTTAATGCGGGTATTGATTTAGCCAAACAATTATTCAAGCACAAGTTTACACAATCTAGAACATCAGATCTCTCAACTGATCCAACCCACTGTCGTGGTGATGGATCCTTTGCGAGCCGGCCGGATCACCTAAGATGTCGCTTGGGATCAGAGGCGGCTACAAGCCTTAGAGTTCATGTCCGATCTAGTTCACTTAATGCTCTAATATCTACTTTCGCTGATTAAAGACATTAAGCTCATTCAATATAGGTCAAGTTATCTCCTGCGTGGTTAGCTAGGCGATGAACAGCAGATCTAGCATTAAGTGATCAAGTTAATGCAAGCAATAAGATTGATATGAATGAAGAGTCCAATGAATGATGCTTATCTATGTTTGGCTTGTTTATCAATACCCTAAAACCCTAGGCGAGCCAGATGACTACTCAATCATGATGCAGTGAAACAAAGACATTAAATCTGAAATAAACTGCATAAGATAAGAGTAGAAAAACAAAGGGTTCATGATGATCTTCTCTAGGAAAGATGGAGCCTTCTCCCTTACAATTGCAAATCACCAAAACAAGTCTAGGTCTCTTGTCAAAACTAGCGTCCAAAATAAAAATAATAGAGGAGGTCTTTTTATAGGGAGGCGCCAATAGGTAGAGGAAAATTAGGGCAACAGGGCTTTAATTCCCGAAATAGGAGTATCCATATTCGTCTGGAACAGTCATCGGGATCACCCGTCCGCCTGTTCCGCTTGAGAACAGTCTCGGGACTGTTCTTCTTGAGTGTTCTCCGCAGGATTACTCCAAAAAGACATCTTCTCTTCATGTGCCCTTTCTTTACTCTTCTATCAACTCCAGACCTGAAAAAGACCACAAGGGACTAGACTAACACGGTTTAGAGTCTTGAATCAAATAAAAACATATATACAATGATGTGAAAAACACAATATATCACCAGGGACTAATATGGTCAAGAATATAAATTCTTGTTCTATGCACATCTCCGATGGGAGGTTGTACGGCGTAAGAATGACTGGCCACAAAGAATATTGTCTCCCAGACATTCCAAATAGACTAAATCCATCTGTGCATAACCCAAGATAGACATTCTGAATATTTGTAGTGAAATCTGGGTGTACCGTGTTGAAATGTTTCCATGCTCTTGCATGTGACGGATAAGCGATCTCGCCATCCCTCTGGACATGTTTAGTATGCCATCTCATCACTCCAGCAGTTCTCTCAGATTGATATAATATTTTCAACCTATCTGTAATTGGCAGGTACCACATCCTTTGGTACGGTACTCTATTCCGCCCATGTCCTTGTGGTTTGAATCGTGGCTTATTGCAGAAACAAAACTCTTCTAACTTCTCATAATTCCTCCAGTAGATCATGCAATTGTCGATGCAAACATCTATCATCCTTGAAGGCAACCCAAGACTATAAACCAATTTTTGAATCTCATAATAAGATTCAACAGACACATTGTCTTCAATACTCTTTAAACAATTCGGCCCATGCATCCCTGCAATTCTCAGATAAATTATGATCTGTTTTAATATTCATCATCCTAGTTGCTAGAGATAATTTAGAGAGACCTTATCTACAACCAGGGTAAATTGGTTGATTTGCAGCAGCTAACATCTCATAAAACCTTTTCGCATCTAAGTTTGGTTCTTCAAACTTAGTAATCATGTCATGAACCCTATCATTATCTAACATCTTTTCCTCCTCATGGTAATTACATTCATTATGCAAATGATATGGTTCTTGCCTATTACCAGCATCCTGAAAGTTACTATTACTAGTACTAGCTTCATTTTTACCATAACCCTCTCCATGTTAAAACCAAATATGGTAATGTGGTGTAATCATCTGTTTAATAAATTCTTTCATACAGTTTCACTATGAGCAAACTTTGAATTCTTGCACTTTCAACAAGGACAAAACATCTTACCACTTTCTTGTGTGATCGGCGTACTGCTTGCCTGGTACATGAATGTCTCTAGCCCCCTGATAAATACATCGATCACTCTACCGTCAACATCCTTGTGCGTATACATCTAACTCCGTAACTCGTAAATATTTCTACCATCCGACATTTTTTTTTGATTCTTTTTTTTTCGTTTGTGTGATATGTTGTGAAGAGAATAAACATATATATAGGAAATTTTCGAATTTGGTAGGTGAAGATATAACAACAAATTTACAAGGATACCATTTACTAGGCTATTACAAGTATATCACAATGATTTTACAACAAATCTACTTCTCTAAAGCACACTATAAACACGTTTTCACCAAACATATATTTTGTTGTAAAGTCCTTGTACTATTACAAGGACATTACGACGAACAAGAAAATTCGTCGTAATGTCCTTGTAACATTACGACGAAATATCTTCCTCATAATATTACAAGGATATTACGACGAAATATTGTTCGTCGTAATGTCCTTGTAATGCACTAGTACCTTTACGACGAAGTAATTTTCTCGAAAATTTTGTTGTTAAGTCCATGTTTTCTTGTAGTATATATATACTAAAGATTTTAATAGCAGGAGTGGTAATCAATATTCAGTTAAGTTGAAATGTAAATCGACTAATTCCTAAAGTAACAAGAATCAGCAGTTTCGTTTAATATATAAACATCTCATACGTAAACCATAACAAAATTCAAATTCAATATATTAACATGTAGAATATAGTCTTAGTATACAATGACTCATTTTCCGTTAGTCAATTTTTAGAGAAATTTTAGTTGTCACTAGATTTTTAACGTTTGTATTAATATTAAAAAGAAATATAATTGATGTACGTAAATTTATCTTTATGAAATTTATTATTAATAAGTATACTACTTACAATTTATACTATTATTTGTAAAGTAATTTTTTGATTATGAGTTCTCAAGTTAGAAATTAGAAATGGGTGTTTGGGTTCGTTTCATAGGTCTATTCGGTTTTAGAGTTTTTAGGATTAAAAATTTAATCCTAATTCGGGTATTTCAATTTTTTGTTCTTGGTTTAGTTCAGATCTTAGAGGTTCAATTCGGTGAGGATAATCCGTTTAAACTATATTTAAAAATAAATAAATTCTTGTATACTTTAAATTTCTCAAAATACAAAACGGTAATATCTAACATATAAATTTGATTAATGTATGCCAAAATATCTAAATTTAACATAAAATTGGTTCAAATTGAATATTTAGATGAAGAATCAACATATATCTCGAGTGTAGTTTTAGATATTTGTTACCTATTTTAGACATTTACGTTTGACTATTTGTATATATTTACAGGTATTTAGGATAATTCAAAATATCTCATAAGTTTTGGATGTTGTTCGATTTAAAATATAAAATTAATATATGTAAGTAAATAAATCTAACCATAGTATTTTTGGATATCCGAATATATTGGTTCGAGTCGGGTTCGGTTTACATTCTCTACATACCAAAATTTTGGACACATTTGTATTTTTAACAGATTCGGTTTGAGTTTAATACTACTTTTTAGATCAGATTTTGTTCTTTTCTTCGGATTTTGATTTTTTCCCAGTCTTAGTAATAGTTAGAGAATTAAATATATTTTGAATTTATAAATATTTTTTTTCAAAATATATTTAGATTATGATTTTTTTTCTAATACTTAATTTAAAGTGAATCTTAGAAATAGATATTAAAAGTGATGCAAAAAGATATGTAAATTTTCTAGATTGTTTTAATGGATATAATTATATAGATGATAAAAATAGTTTTCGATAAATTTAACGTTTTATGTATGAAATTATTAAATTGTTACCAGACGTTATAAGGATTTAGATGGAACATATCAAAACTATTTATACCTGGTTACTCTTGGTTTGTACAATTGTATAGTTCTGGTTTATAAACTTCATATTCTAAAGATAAACCTAATCACTTCAGACGCAAGGTGAGAGAAGCACAAAAATAGTAAACCTAATCCTTTCATTTTATTGTTCTTTTCATCACCAATCCGCTTTCATCCTCTCGATAGAAGATGGGGTTATTGGATTCGAGTTTATTTTCCTTCTGATTTCGAGGTCGGATTTCATCTGAGATTTCTGTTTCTATCTATCTGACTTGAGAGGACAAACGATTTCGATGGGGAAACCAAAAATTAAAATCTATCCAACAAACAACCACATCGGATTAACTTGATGTTGTATAACCAATGTCTTGCGACGATCCTTCCCACTCTTCGTCACCACGTACTGCTTCTGATTGGCTGGAAAATCAAGTAAGCTTATTAGATTCATATTTTCTCTGTATATATATATATATTTGGTCTAGATTAAGATACGACCTTACTATGTAGGTAATCCATTGTATATTTCCTTGTAGACAATATATTTGACTGTCATGTCTGCATCATTGTCTGGTTTTAGTATACTTAGACCTTCCGGAGATGTTACCCGTGAAAGCGCTACATACAACTGGCCATGGCTAAAAACTGGTTGAGGTAGATAGAGCAGCACCGATTTTAAACTTTGTCCCTGACTTTTATTAATTGTCATTGCATAGCATACTCTTATTGGAAATTGACGTCTTCTTAGTGTGAAAGGATGCTTTGAATCAAGTGGTGATAAAATTATCCTTGGTACAATAACTTTTTTTCCAGCATGTGTGCCTGTTACTATTTCTGCCTCTATCAATCTATTTCCCAATCGAGTTACAATAAATCTTGTACCATTGCACAAACCTTCCTTTTGATTAATGTTGCGAAGCAGCATTATTGGAACTCCTACTTTCAAAGACAATACATGTTTTGGTAGTCCTGAAAACTCTAAAGAGTTTAAGTATTCAACCGTATATAGAGACTCGTGATTTGTAGGTATTGTGTCAGCCTTGCCTATGCTGTCTGAGCTCAAATATTCTTTTGATATACCTTGGAGTTTTTCTAACATGTATGCGTTAATCTCATCAACCGTCTCATTTCGTGGAGTTAGTATAGCTCTCTCTGTGATACTTGTATGTGTACTTTTTGATAGAATATTTCCCCCATTAATGGCTTCGAATATATCCTGAAAATGATTTCCAGATGATTGCATTAGGAACTTGGGACCAATTACGGCCATTTGACCATAAAAGAATCGTTTTTAATACCGGTGAGTGTCATTTTGGAGGAATGATCAAGTTCAGAAATTGTAACAGTTTCTGGTATTGTAACCTCTGATGTTGCAACTTGGAGTCATTCATGTTTTCTCCCAGCCTTTGAAATCAAACATATGTACCATAAATTTAGACAGTTACGATATTAAATACCACAACTAAATACGGTGGAGCATATTCATGTGAGCGCACTTACCATGTAAAATAGTCATTTTTCGGTTCAATATCATTGTCATAAAAAAATCCTTGCGGAAGAAGTGGAGGACAAACAAAATATGTCAATACTATGCAATTAAAAAGGTGATATGGTTAATAAATTATATGACTTTGAAGGTCAAATAAGCAACAATAATTTTGTGTGAGACTACAAACCTCTATATGTTATTGGGTTCATTGTTGTAAAAAGAATCACCATAGGTTTGTCAACACTTTCCATCAGTTTTGTTTTTTAAATTGGCAGCAACGCTATCCCAAAGTGTAACACAAACAATTGGCCAGCCGATTAGAAAACACAAAAAAGATGGTGAGTAAACAATTTATTTAAGATTAGAAGAAATATGAATTCATGGGAAAACATGCTCACTCTTTTAATTGCAAGTGAAAGTCTATTCTCTTAGTAATCACACCATTGTTGAAGTTCTCATCGTTGATGAGAACCAGCTTTTCAAGGGCATATATGTAAAATTGTTATGTCATAAAAACTTGATGTGAAAATCATATATATATTTTCTATGGAAAACAATAAAGTTTTTGAAAATGCAAAGATGACACCACAATAAGTAATACAGAAGGTAAACCGAGAGACAAATTACACAAGCAAACACCAAGCTTTTATTAGAATCTCCTTTAAACAATCTTTACAAGACTTGCTTATTCAGCTTTTACACGCCCAGTGTTAACACCCTAACACACGCTACTGAAAGATTCCTAAGCTACTCGCTTATGTCTCTCCTCCGTCAAGTACTTCAGCCACTGCTTCAGCACGACCCAAGAACACTTCCAAGAGCTTCTCTCTCTTTCAATAAGATCAGCCTCTGTGTCTCTGGCTCTCTACAGACGACCCCATAGCTATTTTATATTAGTCTCCATGTTCCCGAAACCCTAGTCTCCAAGGCAACATGATATGGACATCTTCCATAACAATAAGTGCAACTTTCCTTTTCTTGAAATGCACTTATTCCTCTTTCTTTAAGTCATAAAATTGCTCCTCAAGTTTATTCCTCTTTCCTTTTTCTTCAAGATACTCCCTTGCTCTCCAAGTCTACACGACTCCAGCTCAGCATCTTGACTCCACATGGTCTTCACCACTTACCACGACGTCTGCTTCAGCAACTACGTCATCGACTGCTTCAGGGCGGACATCTTACATCAACAATCTCCCCTTTTTAGCTTTGTGTGCCGATCAAGCACAACATTCTTCTGGTTCAACAACCACGTTCCCCACCTGGAAACTTCAATGCTAAATGTGCTTTTCTCCCCCACGAGATGTGCACCACAACATGATTTTCTCCCCCATGAGATAACACCTTCTACTTCTGGACATCCATCACCATGCTCTTCTCCCCCATGAGATATGCACTCCTTGGATCAGAACGTCACCATTCTCCCCCTGCTTGATTGCATACTAAGTTAAAACAAAGATGCTTAGATGTCAAGCCTTACAGACCCAACCGTATGCTTCTTCATGAGTACTGCATCAGACTCTGACGCACCTGTCGAACTACCTTCCGACCCACTTCTGATGAGGACCTGACTTTCTTCATGCGTCGTCTCCTTGACCATGAGCCCCTCCTCATCCACACTGAGTGCCCTTTGCACTCGTTGCTATTGTCTTGGAGTGATTTCACTATCACCCTCCTGAAGATCATCTCGCATCACTTCCTGACGCACTTCGATCTCCTTCCCCTTTGTGCTATGGACAACTCCGTGTCCTAGCTCCAGACTTGATGCTCTTTGACCTTCCTCAAGGTCACTCCTATCAGAGCTGCATCCATCTTCTGATGTTTCTTCCTTGACCTCATCAAGTGAGCCACTCTTGGCTACAAACATCGCATCAACCCTCTTGGGTTTAGTGAACGCCTTGTTCACCGTCTTGGCCATGTTTCTGCTCTTCTCACGAGCAAAACACTCCACCTTCTTGTGTCCAAACTTCCCACAGAACCAACAGTACATCCGATGTTGCTTCTTGTTAGGCCTGGCCCAGTTACTGATGCACCGATCAGTTTCCTTCCTTGTACCAGCTGCACAACCATGCTTCAGAACCTCCTGTCTGACCTTCATGTTGCTGCATTGATGTACCACTTTCGGCTTGTTACTCACAGCCACGCGCTGTAGAACTTCCTGTCGTACTCCTTGTCGCACGTCCCGATGTACTTCCTGACAAACTTCTTTGGCTCCACTTTTTGATGTGCTCGCATGCACGAAGTGTGATAGCCCCTTCTTCTTAACTTTCCTAAGCTTGCTAATCTCCTGCTCAAGAGACTCATTCTTCTCATTCACAGCCGCAAGTTCTTCACGAAGTTCTTCAAGCAGCTCATTCTGCTTCTGAGCCATATCCTCTAATCTCAAATTCTGATCCTTGACCCTCAACCACTTGTTAAGCAGCACGTGATACTCCTCATCACCTGTACTGATATCTGAATCAGAGGATTTACTAGATCCCTTCTTGTATGCACCAAATGCAACCATATTCTTCAGCGCCTTTCCATCATCCTCAGACTCTGACTCATCAGACGACTGCAATGGAATGCCTTTACCCTTCTTTGTGTTTGGACATTCACGCCGTGTGTGTCCAATACCTCTACACTCAGAGCACTTGAGCTCCTTTCGTTGTGCTGTAGGGCAGTCAGCCCTCACATGACCAACTCCTTCACACTCGTAACACTTGAGACCTTTTCTTCTTCTGTTACGACCACCATACTGCTTCACAGCTTGAGGCATCCTCCTATCAGAATGACTCATGAACCTGCTGAAATTTCTAACCAGCCACTCCACGGCATCTCAAACTTGTGAAGTTTATCACCTTCTTCACCAGCCACAAGCGCTATACTCTTTGGCGCACCACTTGCTGTAGAGACTACCGAGCTACTGCCTATCTCCATCTCTTCTGCCTTCAGCATGCCCACTAGTTTGTCAAACTTGAGCTCATCCGTGTTTGCACTAATACTCAGGGCTGACTTGTGAGCTCCAAACCTCACTGGAAGACAACGCAATAACTTCTTCACTAGCTTCTTCTCCTTGTACTTCTTACCAAGTACACATGCTTCATGCGCCATAGAACTGAGTTTGGCACTGAAGCTCGCCACAGAATCATTATCAGACCACCTGAGATTCTCAAACTGCGACCTAAGATGATCCAATCGTGTCCTCTTGACACTGTCATCTCCTTCAAACGAATTCAGAAGGATTTCCCATGCCTCTTTAGCCGAAGTACTCCCCTGAATCAGCTGAAACTGCTCTACTTCAACAGCTCCAAAGATTGCCGACAACGCCTTTGCATTAAACTTTGATGCATTGTGTTCTGCCTCAGACCAGTCCTCTTTTGGCTTTAGCTTCTTCCCATCTGCTGTGACTATGGTAGGCTCCTCCGAACCATTCTCCACAGCTGTCCACGCATCTTCATTGATTCCTCGAATCAACTGCTTCATGCGGGCCTTCCAATGACCATATTGGTCCGTATTCAACATGATTGCCTTCTGAACAGAAACAACCGTGTCCATCTTCACCTTTAGGATCACACCAGTAACTTAGGTGACCCGCTCTGATACCAATTGAAAGTGCAAAGATGACACCACAATAAGTAATACAGAAGGTAAACCGAGAGACAAATTACACAAGCAAACACCAAGCTTTTATTAGAATCTCCTTTAAACAATCTTTACAAGACTTGCTTATTCAGCTTTTACACGCCCAGTGTTAACACCCTAACACACGCTACTGAAAGATTCCTAAGCTACTCGCTTATGTCTCTCCTCCGTCAAGTACTTCAGCCACTGCTTCAGCACGACCCAAGAACACTTCCAAGAGCTTCTCTCTCTTTCTATAAGATCAGCCTCTGTGTCTCTGGCTCTCTACAGACGACCCCATAGCTATTTTATATTAGTCTCCATGTTCCCGAAACCCTAGTCTCCAAGGCAACATGATATGGACATCTTCCATAACAATAAGTGCAACTTTCCTTTTCTTGAAATACACTTATTCCTCTTTCTTTAAGTCATAAAATTGCTCCTCAAGTTTATTCCTCTTTCCTTTTTCTTCAAGATACTCCCTTGCTCTCCAAGTCTACACGACTCCAGCTCAGCATCTTGACTCCACATGGTCTTCACCACTTACCACGACGTCTGCTTCAGCAACTACGTCATCGACTGCTTCAGGGCGGACATCTTACATCAACAGTTTTTACCATAGAGGTCCTCGTTCTATCGACTGCTTCATTAAACTCAGCATAAGAAAGAATCCTAAAGTTTTGCCACTCAATATCATGGCTAGCATGATCTGTTTGTTTAAAAACTGTTTGCTGGGTAAATTTATTTAAGAACTTGTGAGAAGACACCTTCTAACTTGTTTTGTTGTTAATGACCAAAAAAAATTCTAAATCTTATAGATTACTTTAGATCCTCGTTATAACACCCTATTCGATTAGCTGGTACGAAGGCGTGGTTTGTTGTTCCTTGTAAAAAAATTGTGTCAAACAATTTTTTAACCTTTTGATCAATAAGAACAACTTAAAATCCATAAGAAAACCATCATCTTTAATGTTATGTGCTTCCCAGAACTGAACCACTTTATCATGAATTTCATTATTATTAAACTATTTTATAAGATCATCAAAAACCAAAGAAGAATCACAAGCGACCATCATGTAAATATCTCTTTTCTTTTTCAACATCTCTCTCTTTGTAAAAGTAAATCTTAAAAAATCTTGGATATTTAACAACTATTTATACTCACCTTAATACTTCATATATTAGAAAGTTTCTTATTTTATATATTAAGTGAATTTCCCTTTTCAAATATTTTATTTTTTATTTTATTTTAACTATTTTAACATCAAGTTTCCATTTTACTATAACAATTAAAATTTTAAGCAAGTTTTAAAAATTAATATTTACTTTGTTAGTTTAAGTTATATATGGAACACTGATTTCATTTTTAATATAATTGTGTAAATAATTACATATTTAAAATTAATAAGTTAAGATAGTGATTTGTCATATTGTGATTTTTTATTTTAAATCCTATGTGAACATCTTCAATGGCTAATAGTCTCAACTTTTACATAGTATAGATTAACCGACTACTTATGTATAATAAATATGGGTTGATTATGTGTAATACAATCACATTATTATTTGTAACTTTTTAAAAATATATTGACACCTCAAAACCAAATTAGTCCTATTATGTTTTAGAAATTTATAGCCAATTTCTTTAAAATCAAAAATCTCTTCGAGTCATGTTTTAGAAAGATTTTTAAAACTATAGATTTTTTTTCTTTACTTTATCTTTTTGGATTTAGAAACTAAAATACCTAGAGCACTGATATTTTAGTTTTAGAAAAATTATAAATAAATAATTAAATTTTCTTAAATCTACAACCAAAAATCTACAGTAAAATCATCTATACTATATAAAAATTGAGGTTATAAAATACAAACCATTGAGAATGTCCACATAAGATTTAAACCATCATATTATGAAATTATTATTTTAATTTTTTATTTTGTAAAATGTTAATGTTTCTCAAAAATTAAAATAAAAGGAAATTAATATTTAATATATAACTTACACTAACAAAATAAATATTACCATTTTACAAGTTACTTTAAATGCTAAATATTATAGTAAAAATAGAAAACTAAAAGTTAAAATCGTAATATTAAAAAAAGAATTATGTATATTAGGTATAATTAATCCAAAGTACATTTTCAAAAAATGTTAATCTTTCAAAAAAAATTTAAAATAAAACCAAATTAGTATTCCATATATAAATTAAATTAACAAAATAAATATGAAAATTTTAAAACTTAATTAAAATGTTAAAATATTATAGTAAAATATATAAAAAAATCAAATTGTAATATTGACATAAAATTTCGTATTATTGGGTATAATGAATCCCAAGTACATTTTATACTAAAATAAAATGGTAAATTAATGTTAGAAAAGTTAATTTACTAATTTTAAATATGAAAAAATTTACAAAGTTCTGTTTGTTAAAATTCCAAAAGACCATTTGTTAAAACTCCAAAAAACTATTTGTTCAAATTTTCGAAATATATTTATTATAGTATAGAAAAGGAAATATATATAAATATTAATCACAATATCATAGTGTATATAAATGTTTCCACGTTATCATGATGTTCTCATAGTTTCTCTAATCTCACAGGTGATCAAAATGCATGTTTTGATCATGTTTACACGATACCAAAATATTCTCATATCAAGGCATTTGTTATCTCATGTTTTCATAATTTTTAATGCCGCTGGTGCATTAATCACAACCAAATAAAAAAATTATATTTGGTTTTTATAACTCTCTCACGGACATGCTGAAATCTCTTTACATTAACTTTCTTTACTTTGGAATCATATTTTTTTTCAAAAAGATAAGAATCATATTATTCAACCGTAATATGTTAACTGATGTCTTAAAATAAGTCTTAAAGATTGTTTTTTTAAAATACTTAGCAACTTATTACTAACATCGAAAAAAAAAATCAAAATCGAAAGAGCAGTACTAACATTTGGTAAAATTCTTATTAAACATCCAAATAGCTTAAAGTACAATACTACCTTAATTATATGGCCAAAATTGGTCTGAAAGTTGAGTCTAAAATCATTAAAAATATGTCCACATGAAATTTAAACCACCAATCAAAATATGATAAATCACTATTTAAATTTTCTATTTTAAAAAATATCAAATTTTTCAATTTTTTTAACTAGAAAAAAAATATAAATCAATATAACAGCATACTAAGAAAATAATTACAAATAATATATTTATTATACATTAACTAATTATTTTTTAAAGCTTACAAAATTTAAAAGAAGCAAAGCAATAAAAAATAACCCAATATTTATATAAATTTAAAAATGATCTTACACTAGTTTATCAAAAATATATTTGAAGAAAAATATTTATAAAATATATGAAAACATAAATAATTCAAGAGGTTCACCAAATAAATTAGTTATATCTTTTAATAATAGTTACAATTAATATTGACATAAGAGTATGGTCTCAGCCATAACAAACAAGAAAGATATGGAACATTAATCAATTGGAGTCTACATTATTTAAAATATTAATCAATAAACTAAAAATAATGATTTTTTGAAAAACTTCTAACAATTAGGAAAAGAATACATGTGACCTAATAAAATACCATAGTCCTGACATTAACTGTAGAAAGATATATCTACTATTATATATTTTATATATTCTTATTTCAATAAAAAATATTACTTAACATTATTTAAAATTATTTACATTTATTTCCCCTTTTTAATTATATCTAACAGTAAAAAGAAACATCATTTAAATTATGATGATTAAAACCTAAATCTAAATATTATACTATCAATTGTGCATTTAAAATAATTAAATAAGAGTATTTCAAATACATATATATGCACACAATAAGTATATAATAATCATATTCTTATATTAAAATTTTGGAAAATACAAAGCAAAGTTAGATACTGTGTACACAAAGTTATCTAGCAATAAAAATTAATATTATTTAAATTGTTACAATTAAAACCTAAACTAAATATTATACTATCAGTTATGCATTTAAAAGAATTAAACAAGAGTATTTAAAATACATATATATGCACACAATAAGTATACAATAATCATCCACTTATATTAAAATTTTGGAAAATACAAAGCAAAGTAAATAATCTTATATTTTGTACATGGATTATATTTTAAGAGATATAAAACTATAATAAAATATTCATAACAGTGTAATTGTGGTAAATATGAATCAAATAAGCTAAATAACGTTTTAAAATTTTATGATTAATAAATTATATATATATATATATATATATGTTAATACAATTATATGTTTACATATACAGACAGAAATATCTAAATATTAGTTATTTAAATAGTAAAATTGTATAAAAAATAAATGAGGAAAATAATAAATTGTAGTTTGAATTTTTATAAAACTGTATATATCGCTTCTTATTTTATTATTTAAAAATTAAGATAAAATAAAAATAATATTAATAAAAAGCAAAGTTAGATAGTGTGTACATGGACTAATATTTTATGCCATTCATATAGAAAGAGAGATAAAATATAATAAAAATATTCATAAAAGTGTAATAGTAGTTAATACGAATCGAATAATCTATATAAAGTTTTCAAAAATTAAGACTAATAAGGTATATAAATATATTTATAAATACAATTATATATTTACATATAGAAACAAAATATATAAATATTATTTATTTAAATAGAAATTGTATACAACCTAAATGAGAAAAATAAAAACTATACTTTGAAAAATTTGATAGAGAAAGTATATAAATCATCTTCTTTAATATTTTAAAATTAAGATAAAACTAATATTAATATAAACTTGCGCGTAACGCGAATTGAAAATCTAGTATATATAATGAGAGAGTTTTCTCTTTTTTTAAAGTGTCTACTTCAATAAGTTCTGAGTAAAATAAGAAAAATAAAAACTTTAGATTTTTATGTAAGTAATTTATTTCTCAATAAATTTGCACAACACAAAATATTACTAAATCACGCTTTGAGATATGTAACACTATAGCGAAAATATTTAGTAGCGTTGGAACATGTAAGACTATTTTTTTACTTGACTACTGAACTTATATATACTTTGATTATTAGTATGTTTTCTTTGATATAAACGTAGAAATCGCAGAGATAATAACTAATTCTTTTTCATGACATGCAATCATATCATCTTAGTTACTTCAAATGTTATACTGTAATAAAGTTTGATATATGCTTAACTTTTCACTATCATGTGACAATAAATATAATTTAATGGAGAAGGATGAGACTGAACATAAATATAGTTCAACGGAAGAGTATGAGAATCAACATACTGTGAGCACATATTTGACATTTGACAATATAACAAGAACACCAAACGAGGTTGAAAAAAGATAAATGCAAACAATTAATCTTTACGATGCTATTATTTATAAATAACACGAGTTACCTTTTCACATGCATTTTACTATCAATATGATCAATACGTAGAAATTGTAGAATGAAAGAGGATAGTCGATAACACTAATATATAATTAAACGAAAAAAATGTTCTGATCTAAGTATGAAACAATGTAACAAAAACCAAATACAATAAAACACAATGGTTTTTATTCTGATTTTATTTTTGATTAAATCATATTCTGATATTTTTTTTGCAGACCAAATAGCCTCAGAATGACGGAGATGGCTTGAGAATAGAAACGCGAGGGAAAATGTTGGGCATCAAAACAAAATATAATGCAAGATTCTTGAAACAAAATATAATGCAAGATTCTTGACTACATATAATCTTTATTACATGTTACGTATATGTAAGAAGCAATAAATCTTCACGGGTTAGAGATTTGAAGGATAAATAGAAGTGTTATGATGGTTCTATCATTTCTAGTCTCACGAGTGTGACTTATCTGACCGGTTTGGTTCATCTCTCTCCTGTCTTTTACCCTCAGATTTGATCGGGATCTCGCCATTATTCTTTACTTTCTAGGACTATGGCAAACTGAATGAGTTGTTTATATAATGATAAAAACATAAATAAAATATTCAATACTTGATACCAAAATATGATGAACAAAAACCGGTTTCGTTTGGAGGCGAAATACTATTTCTTTAATTCTTTAATTGCTCGTAGTGTGACGATGTTTACGCAATCAAAATCCTAAGATATAACCACATTTCGACTATACGGCAACACTCATAATAGTAACGAACGAACCTCTTTTTGTGTTGTACTCTCAAACACAAAATAAAAAAATACTAGCATAACTATTCTAAATAGGAGATTTGTCTTTTGGTATATATTCCCTCCGTCCCAAAAAGATCAATGTTTTAGAAAAAAAATTGTTTCAAAAAGATACATTTTTATCATTTTCAATGTGTTAATTAATGGTAAATTGTAATTTTCAAAGTGTTTCTTAAAATCTTATTGGTTAAAAATTATGGGGGATAATTAACTACGGAAAATAATACATTGGAAACTAAAATATTATATGGTTTCTCAATTAGTGTGAAAATCTAAAACATACATCAATTTGAAACAGATGGACTATTACATATGTGTTTGTATCTCTCTCTCAAATGCTTGAGAGCATTTATATCATTCATACATTTGATGAAAACCATCATATTATGATTTCTTCTTTTAAAACCAAAACAAAACGTAAGATGTGTAATTATGGAGGATTTCAATTACATATCAATTATCATAATGAAACTTTATTACCATTGACTATGATTATGTGAGTTTCATGCAAATATTATTCTTAATAATATATTTTGCAATGGGTTCACATTTTTATATTTACAAAAATATAAAAGATAACCATGAATATTTTTTAAAATAAATTATAAGACATAATGTCTAACTAATTAATTAAGTCTAAATTCAAACCCAAATATCCAAAGTGATATATTTGCAAGTTTTTATACTTAGAAAAGTTTAGAACTTTTTAATCTTTGCAAGCTACTCACTTTGAACCTCTGTTTCTCAATCAAACCAAATCTCGTTTTGACATGTGGTTACACTACTTCATTGTGTAAAATATTCGGTTAATCTAACGAATATCTTCGTCTAGAAGTTAACAGAAAAATGGTCAAAAACCATTTCGTCAAAAACGAGCTCCAAACTACTTTTCTTGGCGTCCCCTTGTCAATTCTTTGTTGACCTCGCCTTGATAGTCTTCATTGCTAGTCACTACAAGAAAACATCTTATTTTTGACGGAGGATTTCATTGGAAATTCGTAGGAATAGATCACTTCCTAATAATTTTTGACAAAAAAAATTGTCAATTATAGGTCGTCAAAAAAATATTTATCAGAATTTTCTCGCACTATCTCATGAGTTTCCGACGAAATTACGATACACAAATTTCCCATGAAATTTCAACGGAAAATTTCCAACAAAATTCCGGCGGACAAGTTTCCCACAATATTCGACGGACAATTTCTGATAAAATTCAGATGGAAATGTAAATTTTTAGAAAAATTAAATATAAATATAAATTTAAATTAATTAATTACTGTAATTTTTTTACAAATTGTTTAAAATAAATATTTTTATTAATTATATATAAATTAGAAATACTTTTTATAATATAATTATTTAAAAACGTTTATATAATGTTAGCAAAACAAATTTCAACATTTTATAAATTGAAAAAATTTCAAGAGAAGTGAAAAAAACATTTTTATAATTATTTTTTTTATAAATTGAAAAATATTTTATAAAAGTGAAAGCATTTTTTATAAATTAAAAAAAAACTTTTTGTGATTGAAAATGTTTTCTATAAATCGTAAAACGTATTTATTAAATCTAAAAAACATAAAAAAAATTCATAAATTGAAAACGTTTTTAAAAATTGAATTTTTTTTATAAATTTTTATAAACATAAAAACCTTTTATAAGCAATGAAGATTATAAAACATTTTCAAACAACATGAAAATTCTAAAACATCAAAAAACATAAAACAAGTTTTCAGATCTTAAATCTAACATGTAAAATCCCAAAACTAAGAATTCTAACATTTCAATACTTAAAATACATCAATTCTAACCTAACACTTATACAAACTAAAATATATGATTATTGAGAGGATAATAAATGACTAACATGTTTTAAGGGGAGTTTTGAAGAAGTATTTATGGTTGTTCTCTAGCTGTTCTTTGAGAGAGAGAGAGAAAGAGAGAGAGAGAGAGAGAGAGAGAGAGAGAGAGAGAGAGAGAGAGAGAGAGAGAGAGAGAGAGAGAGAGAGAGAGAGAGAGAGAGAGTTGAAATGATGAAGATATGTTTTCTGTTTTTATGTTAAAAAATTATGACGGATTAAGTTCGTCAGAATTTTTTTTATTTTGGCGCTTCAGGAAAAATTAGGTGGTTCTTTCTCCTGGACAAATTTCAATTTCCAACGAATATACCATTTTCGTCAGAAATTTGATGAAATTTACTATTTCATCAGAAATTAGTCAGAATACCATATTCGTCAGAAATATATTTATCAGAAATTCGTCAGAAATTAATCGAAATTTTTTGAAGAATTTCCGACGAATTATGTATTATGGTTTCTAAACATACCAAAATAGATCGATAGTAGCCATTGATAATAAATTGATGATTTTTAAGGGTTTACAATCTTCAAAATGTTTAAAAGACACACACAAATTCAAGATTGTAATATGGATCACCGTAAAATCTTTGCTTAAGTATATAAGTGTTAATAAGAAAAGTTATGCACCCGTCAATGCATCCATCCCAAGAATATATAGCCTTAAATAATTAAGGTATTGTTAAGCTACATGATATTTATATCTTAATATATGTCATGGTGATCTTGTAAGTATCCAGTTTAACATTAATTTTGAATATTTCATATATAAGATCAAACTTTGTCGGAAATTTGTCGGAAATTTCTGACGAATTTCTTACAAAAATTTACAATTAGTCAAAAACTAGTCAGAAATTATCGACCAATTTCCAACGAAAACATAAACCTCAAATTTATATCCTAAATCGTTTAATCTTTCTCGGGGATCGTCAGTATTTCGTCAGAAATTCCTAGGATATTTCCGTTGAAATACCGACAAATAGTAACATTTTATATTCTTCAGAAATTTCCAACGAATATTTTCCGTCAAAAATTACTATGATTTCTTGTAGTGAGTGTTTGAAGCTCTGAGCTCTGTTTATTGTTTGTGCTATTCGCTATAGGAGTCAGTTTCCATAGGTGACCTTGGTTCAAGGGTTCTTAGGAGTTTGTTTGCGTTGGAGTTTCAGTTTGAACATCTCTCTCTGTTGTACTTGCGATCATCGTTTAAGAGAGGGTCCAAGTTCCGCTTGTTTTGGTTTTAGATGTTTGTTTGTAGTACCCCTCTGTTAGGGATTTGATTATGGGAAACTTTGATTTCCCCGACAACGTCTCCGGAGACATCTTTTTGTGGTTTCCTTTTGTATTTCAAACATGTATCTCATCCTTGTATAATTTTAATGATGAATGGAAAACAAAAATCTTCAGTGTGAAAAAGTGTTCGGAAAATCAAACAAATTAGATAGTTAGTTCTGTTTCAACCATTAAAAATATTCATTACGAAGTAGATTTTTTTCCACTTTTCGTATCATCATTTCTTTCATCTGGAACCTTGAATTAGTAACATTCTCTTCACACATTATATATACATGGCTGACGGGGAACCAAATATGACGAAGCACCATCTTTCGACGCGAAAATTTTAAGAAAAATTACAAACATAGTTTAATCATTAGGGATAATTTATAAACATAGTTTAATGGGATAATTTATATACACTATGTTATGATACTCTTATGGATGTTAAAATGTGTAAATCCAATCCATTTTAATCCACTCCATTTAAACATTGAGTCCGTTTAGACCATTAGACCATCTTCAATGGAGGTTTTACCCATGGTTTTTAAGGGAGAGGGCCCACTATTTTGCAAAAATCTGATTTTAAAAACCTCTATTTAAGAATTGGTTCTTTTAGAGTTTTAGCACTATTCACGGGCTCCACTGACACGTGGCGGTCCGTGATTGATTTTTTTTTTTAATAAAAACATAAAAGAAAAAAAAAGGAAGAACCCCATGTGGGGTTCCACCATTGGAGGTAGTCTTAGTTTTAAGATTTAGTAGGATTACCCACCTAGACCTACTAATATTACAGACCCATTTAAAGTAAAATGTGATTTTTATTCATGCTCGTATGTGATCATGGTTGTGCTTAATAATTTTAGTTTGCGTGACAATGATGGCTTTCCTTTGACAAAGATAGTTTGGTAAATATAAGGAAGTTAAATCCAGCACCAGGGCTTAGCCCTCTTTTGCTTAAAATAAATTCAGTCCTATTTTAACACATTCCCATTTTAACCCTATTTTAATTAAGAGTTAGGGCTGGTATCAGGGTTAACTCATTTAATTTCTATTCATGTAGACAAATGTTTGTATACTAATTTTAACCAAAAAATTACATTGTTAACAACTTAAAATATGATCATATAAATGGAAAAAATCGTAAAATTGAGTTTTTCCGCCAAAACCACAAAATCGAGTTTTTTCGCCAAATCGTAAAATCAAGTTTTTCCGCCAAAATTGCAAAATCAAGTTTTCCCGGCAAAACAAAAAAAAACACGTTTTCCCGTCAAAATCGCAAAATGACGTTTTCCCGCCAAAACCGCAAAATTGCGTTTTCCCGTCAAAACCGTAAAATTGAGTTTTCCCGCCAAAACCGGAAAATCGTGTTTTCCCGCCAAAACCGGAAAATCGTGTTTTCCCGCCAAAACCAGAAAATCGTGTTTTTCCGCCAAAACCGCAAAATCGTGTTTTTGCGCCAAAACCGCAAAATCGAGTTTTTCCGCCAAAATCGTAGAATCGAGTTTTTCCGCCAAAACCGCAAAATTGAGTTTTCCCGCCAAAACCGCAAAATCACGTTTTCCCGCCAAAACTGCAATATTGCGTTTTTCCGCCAAAACCGCAATATCACGTTTTCCCACCAAAACCGCAAAATCGAGTTTTCTCACCATAACCGCAATATCGCGTTTTCCCGCCAAAACGGTAAAATCACGTTTTTCCGCCAAAACTGTCTAATCACAAATCAAGTTTACCCGCTAAAACCATAACACCGTAAAAAAAAGTTTCGGTTTTGGCGAAAAACTCGATTTTGTGATTTTGGTGAAAAAACTCATTTTTTCATTTTTTACGGTTTTACCGAAATAACTTTGTTTTGAATAAATAAACCAATTTAAAATTTTAATAAATATTTAGATAGTATATAATAATTGTGTCAATCAAATTAAATGGATTAAAATATAAACCCTATTCATTATAGGGTTAACCCTTTTTAAACCCTATAACAAAATTAATGGTTAGAGTTAAAAATAGTTTTACAGGGTTAGGACTAATCCTATTAGATTAAGCCCATATTAACATCTCTAGGTAGATACGTGGCTCCGTCGTCCATTTCATGTCACGTGCATCATCACTTTTATTATCTTAAGCTATGTTTTCAAAGGTCTAAATGGGCCAACTGCTTAATAGAATAAATATATAAAACAAGGCCCAAAAAGTATTACAACGTTTTTCTTGAGACAAGCACTTTGTGTTTCAGTTTCAGTGCTGAGACTAAGCATGACAGAACCGAAAAGGAAATAGAAACTCGTGTGCATATCAGCTTTAACCTCTTTTGGTATTTACTTTTTCGCTTTTTTTCTTAAAAGTTTTTGAACATCTGAAGAAACATGAAATATTACTAATAAAAAAATTAAATAAAATATGAAGACAGACTCGAAGAAAGAAACAAAGAATAGAGGGAGACAAAAGGTTTTTGTTTCTCGGCGACGGTGCCTGTAGAGATTCCTGAGAGGTTTTCTCTTGGATTCCCAGAATTTAAACAAAAAATATACTAATAAAATTAATTTTAATTTTTATAAACTGATGAAGATCAAAAAGCTTCTCAGTTCCAAACACGCTCTGTACTTTTCGACTGTAGTAAATACTTAAATAGAAAAGGATAACTAAACGACAATTATAGTAGATTTATGATTTGAGGAATCAAGAATCATCACCATTAGCGAGGCTAAATATTTTTTTGGTTGTTGTCTTATTAATTAGGAGCAAGATCTAAAAAAGAAGAATATAACAGAACCTCATTCCAAGGTTAAGCAACACGCATAGACACTGAACCATCTTCTTTAACAACGGTAGTGTCTTTTTTTATTTTTGTTTAGGGCTTCTTCTTCTTCTTGAATCAATGGAGAATGGTGTCGTTAAGACATCGAATCTATCGGAAATCATCTCAAGATTCAGATCCATTGGTGTGTTTCCTCACCAGAAGCCCAACCCCAAAGACTCTTGTGACGAAGTTGATATCAGCTGCAAACCTTCGAGAAAGTTTCGTTGGGACAATGACGAGGTTTCGAAGCTGTTCGACATTGTTTCAGCTCTTAAGCTCGCCTATCTCGAGTTTCAACAAGCACATTCTCCGTACGATCCCGACAAGATCATAAAAGCAGACAACCTCGTCGTGTCTCAGCTCGAGGCCTTACGAAGCATCAAGCGTCTCTACCTCAAAGCAAAGCAACTCAAGGCCAAGACTGAGTTTGATGCGCTGCATCGGTTGAGAGATGAAACAGAAGTGCACGAGAAGCATTTGGGGAAGCTCAAGGCGCAAATGAAAGCAAAAGAGAGTGAGATTCACTCTCTCAAGGAGACACTACTCTGTTTGGTTGCAGAGAATAGGAAACTCGAAGAGAGGATTGTGAGTGTTTCCTCGTTTGAGTTCACGTTCAGAGCTGCTTCTAAGTCTGTTCACGACTTCGCCAAGCCGTTAATCACTCTGATGAAAGCTACAGGTTGGAATCTTGAGAAAGCTGTGGAATCCATCGTTGGAAGAGTAACATACGCCAAGAACTCAGACAAGAAGTTTGCTTTTGAGTCTTACATTGTTAGGAGAATGTTTCACGGCATGAAGCTTAACCCGTGTGATGTGACCGAACTAATGAGTTTCAACGATCCATTGGACGCGTTAACAGCGTTTCCAGACTCTGCGTTTTCAAGATTCTGCGGTCAGAAGTATCTTTTAGTTGTTCATCCCTCCATGGAGGCTTCTTTCTTTGGGAACTTGGATATGAGAGGACTAGTTTTGCTCGGTAAGCATCCGAGAACGATGTTTTATCGAATCTTTGCGAAAATGGCCAAGTGGGTTTGGATTCTTGGATCGTTTGCAGCTTCCTTGGATGTAGAAGCAAAGATCTTTGTGGTCACAAGAGGAACAAGATTCTCAAGTGTCTACATGGAATCTGTTGTAATTAATGAAAAAGAAGAAGAAGATTTAAGCGTTGAGTTCATCACAATGCCGGGGTTTAAGATTGGAGATTCAATGATTAAATCTCAGGTTTATCTTTCTAAAACAAAGTGATGAAAGATCATTTGCTTTGTATCTCTGTTCACATTCTAGATTCAGTTTATAGTTAATAAAGCCAAGTTTCTTTTGTTATGTAAAACTCAGAGATTAGTTACATTCTTGATAGTCTTCACACATTTTAGTTTTACTTTACACTTATAAACCTTAAAATGGTGGTTGAGAAAGAATGATCAATGCTTATTTTTTTGATCATCTTTGGATATGTTCATTCACCTGAAAACAGGTATCTGCAGAGCTCACCATAGAATCTGGAGACATTCAATGAAGATAGGGCTCTTAAAATTCTTCCAACAGAGTAGACGCTCTTCTATGTCCACTAAGGTGTTGTTAGTTTGTTCATCTAGGTGATCCATCTAAGTAAAGATGCATATCAATGTTCGTTTAGTGCATTAAAATGCAACATCTAGATGGATCACCCACCTACGTTTTTGAAAACTTACTTCAAATTCTCGCCCAAATGAGAGTGAATTTTCATGGTGCATCTAGATGCATGTAGTTCAGTCCAAAATAATAAATGACAAAAATAATCTATTAATTTAAAATGATCTTTTAAAATTTAATACCATGAAATTACATATTATTTTGGTTTCATATTTTTATAAAAAATATATTTTCCGTCAAAACCGTAAAATAAACTTTTCCATAAAAATCGTAAAAATATTTTTTTTGTCAAAACCACAAAACACACTTTTCCGTCAAAACCAAAAAAAAATACATTTATCTGTCAAAATCACTAAAACGCATTTTCTCACCAAAACTACAAAATACAGTTTTTCCGCTAAATATACTTTCTCGCCAAAACCACAAAAATTCATTTTCCTGCTAAAATACACCTACACGCCAAAACTGGAAAAACGCATTTTCTTGCAAAAACCGCAAAAACGTATTTTCTGCTAAAACGCATTTCCCGCAAAAACCGTAAAAAACACATTTCCACCAAAACCATAAAAACACACTTTCATGTCAAAACCGCAAAACACATTTTTCCGCTAAAACCGTAAAAATGCACTTTTTGGCCAAAACCCTCAAACGTAAATTTACGTCAAAGCCGCAAAAATGAAAATTTCCCCCAAAACCGTAAAATATACTTTTTCGTCAAAACCGTAAAACACATTTTCTGCCAGAACCGTAAAACATGTCTATTTTTGTCATTTTAGTAACAAGTGCATCTAGATGCAAATGTAAGGTCAAATAATTAAAAGCAAACAGACATAGTTGCATTCAAATGCTTCATCTGGATGCATAAACGAAATACATAAATGAACAACACCTAAGTGGACCATCTGGATAAGACATCTAGATGGACCATCTGGATGCATCTTTGATATTTACAGACGAACGGGACCTAAGTAACCCATTTTCCTTTCTACAACAATCAGATGAATCAGATAGCTTTCAAAGCTTCTGCAAACATCTTCCACATCATTCTCTTGGAATGTATCTCTTGTGCTCAGCGATTTGTTGGTCCGTGCTGCATAGACATGTGTCTGTGATGGATGAAGTGGACAGCTTCTTGGCTGCTAGTGGACCGGTGGTGTAAGAGGTGAATGCATAAGCTTCAAAGAATCATCATCCTTCACACTATGTACGAGAGAATAAACAGATTAGAAGGCTTTATAGAACGTTTTTTTTTCAGAAAATGTCTTACAAGAGGAGCTTATGAGGTTTGTTTGACTCATCTCCTGGTCTTAGTTTGTGCTGAGAAAACAGAGAAAAGACAGCAAAGAGGAAGAAGAACAAATTGTCTTCTTGGGATGATGATGAAGATGTCTAGGTTTGACATTGCCATGACGAACGACGAAGAGTTCTAATAAAAAAAGTCTTAAAGAAAAAGTAAGTGTGGTTGCTGGTAATCGAAACCGGGTAAAGTTACTCAAATTTGCTTTCACTCTCATTGTCTTGAAGCTTTTCATTGTTGTTGTTGTTGTTGTGTTGTGGTGATCCTCTTTAAGATTTTTGTTATGTTTAGGGTGTGTATAACTTATACAGTATAAGCTTTAAAAGGATCGGCTTAGACCATCTGGAGTGTATACCCTTATTTTTACCTCCAAAATAAATGAAATCTATAATACAAATGAGTTTGCTCCAATGTATATCTCTAATATTGAGTAAAATATAAAGAAATACTATTTCTTCCTTTATAAATAAATGAAAAAAATAGCAATCTCTATTTTAAAAGTAAAAATAGAAATATGTTGGAATGATTTTGTTTATAGATGCTATTAAAGAGGCGAAAATAGAGATGTGTGGGGTTCATGATAGGTGGAGTCCCATGATGTTTATAAAAACAATGTAGAATAAATAAGGTTTATTGCATAAGTGTTTGGTTGCTCTTTCTTATGAACAAAACTCATTACTCAAAATTGGTTTTGCTTTGTATTTCTTTAATTGTTTGAGTTATATAAGTTGTATTGATTTTAGGTTAACATTACTGCACATCTGGAGAATAAATATTCCGTCCATTTTATTAAATATTTTAACTTTTTTCAGACAACCTAAAAATGATTAAGATTTAGGTGGAAGTACCATGTTAAAGTTTAAAGGTTTCTATACCCAAGTATGGGGTTCGAATCTCAAACAACGCAATTTATATAGATGGTAGGATGTGAAGCGATCAAAGGTTCCACAGTACTGCATGCATTACTGTTTTTTGTGGTCTTTAGCTGTGGAAAAAACATCTAATCTATTAAAAGTGAAGTACAAATAAAAAATAATCTTTGATTTTACTTAATATTTACAAGAAATGCCATTGATATTATTCTTGCATCCAAACATCTAAACATTGATTATTAATAAATAAAAAATAAATTTGGGCTAAGCCTATTAATAACATTTGTCAATGAAATTAGAGATTACATATATATAGAATTAAATTAGTTTTATTTTTTATTCATATTTATATAAGCTAACCAACTATATTTGAACTATAAAAAATTAATAATATCAATAATTTTTGATATAATCTGAACTTATTCATTTACAATAACAAAATCATGTAACTTAACAATTTAGTGACTAAAATACATACTAATATTTATTATAAATGGTTATATATACAAACAAATACAATGTATAATTCCTTTGTACGATATATATCTAATAATAATAACTTATGCAATTTATAAATTTAAAATTTTTAATCACCATATAATACATATACACAGTTATGTCTACGACGGATCGAATTTCTGGGGTATTTTAGGATATACGGATTCAGATATGCATTCGTCGGATTCGTAAAATTGTTATCCGGATTTGGATATTCGGGGTTAGGATATTCAGACTAAAATCCGAATACACGCAGATATTTGGACCTATTTTTTATTTAAAACTAACTATTAACCATCTATTAGTTTATTTAAAACTATTATTTTAAAAAACTTTAAAAGCATTCAAATTTGAAATTAACGTTTTAGTTATTCTATATAAAAGTATATATAATATACATAGATAAGTATAATTAAATTTTAAATATTTAATATCTAAATCTGGATATCTAGACCTAAATTTTTCTATCTGAATTCATAATTGGATTAGTCGAATCCATAAAATCACTATCAGGATCCCCGAATATCCTATTTTGAAGCGGATGGGATCTCAGATCGGATATCGAATATTAAGTTCCATTCATATATACAGTTATATCAAACAAATTGCTTAAAATATTTGACATTCATAAAAATAACACCCGCACGGGCGTGCGGGTCAAAGTCTAGTGTCCATTAAAAATGTTGTACATGTAGTTAGTTGATCATCATGTATAGCATGAGAGATTATATTTTGATGTAGTTGAAAATTTACTAAGTGTTAAAAAAAAACTAAAAATGAGTGAAATACATATATGTTTTTAATAGTTACATTTCTTTGACCAATAATATTCAAGATAAATAAATAAATTTATAAGATCAATACATTTTAAAATTAATATTAATTTAAAATAGATTTAAATTTATTGAATTTGAAAGTGAGATTCTTTTTATAAAAAAAGTCAAAATAACACACTTTATAAAATATAGGAAATATATTTCTCTGGACGTTTGAACTTTCCAGTATCCATAAAACCTGCAGATCATTCATGAATCATAATGAAGGTTAATTCATTTTCTCTAGATGTACAATCGGTTTATGTTGTAAATGTTTGAGAGCTCAAATAATAACATTATATTTTATTAACTACATTATTTTTTAAAATCTCAATATTTGTAAGAGTCTCAGGTCAGCTTGGTTCGTAGACAAAAACAATTAAAAATTAAAAAAATGTCCACGTAGAAACAAAGAACCAACAACCTGAGGTATTCTTCTTCGATTCAAGTTCTTAATGGTAACATCGGATCAATCGGTGCACATCAAGTGGATAAAGTGTCGCGATACTCTTTAAGTGTCGTTTTTAAGAACACATATTACGGAATATAAGAAATTAAACTAAAAAATGGGGCATAATAAAATTTGAATGGTAGGTGAAATAATATGCGATGCGAAACTATAAAAGATATTTTAATGGTATAAAATTGACATTATTTGACACATGTTATCTCCACAATCAATTTCACTAAAAAAAAATCATATGGCATGCTATAATTGATAACATGGTTTATGGATAAATATGACAAGACAATTACATTTAATGTAAATTTATATTTTTGGTAAACTCTTTTAGAATATAGAAATAATTAATACAACTTCATTAAAATATATCTATTTAATATGATATTAATAATATAATAATATAAATATAAAATATTTTACAAATTTTTAAATATTATTTAAGTCTATTTTATAATCACAAAATTTTCAATATTAAAATTTGTTTTCAAAGTTTCATACATTTTTTTTAAATTATAAACTTTTAATCGTAACATCATTTGTTTCCTTTTGATATTTAAAATTTTTGAAAATTTTGTTTAGTTTTATTTTTAATAATTATAATTTTTTTATCAATTATATATATATATATATATATATATCTTTTCTTATACAATTTAAGATAAATCAAAATGTTTATTATAACTTAAGTTTATGTTTAAATAAATTAAAATTTATATTAAAATATTAATAAATAACAAAATCTAGAATGTTAACCTAATTTTATTTTTAAACAAGATTTAAATAAAAAAATTTAAATACGTTAAATTACAGGAAACACCTAGTAATATATATATATATATATATATTTAAAAGAATTTAAATAAGTTACATTTCAAAACTAAAATAATACTTGATAAAAATTGAACTACATCATACAGAAAGTTAAATTGTAAAGCACATTTGCGTTGTTTTTTTTTCATCAAGAGGCACATTACCCTTGAGGAGCACTTTCTGTGGTCCTGATGTGTTTTTTGGACTATTATACCTTTGAGCAATGCTAGATTAGTTTACCTTTGTAGAATGTTGGTTTTTTTATGGTTAGAAGAATAAAAAAAAAAGAAACGAGTTCAATGGTTATGATTAAAAATCCATGCCTCATTAAATCCCTTTAAAAATTCATGCCTCATTAAATCCCATTAAATCCCTTTAAAAGAATCAACTTCTATCCGTCATTATCTTCCGATTCTTAGCTGTGTTACATTCACACTTTTCACAAGTACACACAAAAATCTAAACAAAGTTGATATAAATTTTCCAAATAGTGAACAACTCTGTGTAATAGGTAGCGACATCACGAGCACCTTGACACACTAAACACAAAATTTGTCATTATCTCAAAGACGGAGCAAGATCATCTTGTTTAAAATGATTCATCAAAATGTTTCAGATATCTTCAACAGTCGATATGTATAGCAAATTAGCATTAATCATTTTGGAGACAGAGTTAAGCAACCAAGTCTCTACTATATCTTTACAACGAGAACAAGATCCATTTGTAGGATAAGTCTCAAAAGGTTTTGAGATTGTACCATTAACGAATCCAAGCTTATTGCGAACATTGAGCGTAAGATGGACCAATCTATTCCAAGAATGAAAATCAGCATCACTGCTCAGACGATCATAGGCGATAAGAGACTGGAATGATCATTGTTATGAAGATAGAATTGATTCTCATACGATGTTGAAGTAGTCGGCAAAGCAATCAGATTAGATCAAGAACAAAGAAAACGATGAACACGATGATTTCAATCGACTGAAGAAGAAATTGAAATAGCAAGAAGATGATCTGATGAACAATTTGAGAATGCAAGACACTCATGAAGATTCAAACGGAAGATTGTTGAGCTCTGATACCATCACAACTATGTAAGCTGTTCATGAATATGAGGGAAATAGAGGATAGAAAGTCTAAAAAATGTATATTATTCACATCAACCGTAAATAAATGTACGAGATGGTTTATATACAACAGAGTAAATATAGAAACTACACAAGTGTATACATGTATATTGTAATAACTCAAGTCTCACACTCACAATCTCTATAACTTGTGGAAATCATGCAGAATTTTTGGTAGAACTTGTGGTGTTTAATTCGTTATACGAATGTGTTAGACTGTAATTTTAATGTGTGGCTAAAGTGTTGTAGGATTGCAGATAATGTAAATAACCAAGGACATTAACATTTTGTGTGCTTGGGCTATATATTCCTGGTAACATACTACGAAAATTTATTACATGTGTAGTCAAGATACTCTCATAACATCTACTGTAGCAATGACATGTTGCATAAAAAAACAATCACCACCAACATATATGTCTAATTCAGTTCATGTTTCAGATTCATGCATCTCTACTCACTTGTATGTGTATGTAGTTATGAAATATTCAATATGTTTTGAAAAGATATTAGTTTAAAAGTAATTACTTCAAAAAGATGCATTTTATATTTTTTTCATTGCATTACTTAATGTTATATATTGTAAACCAAAAAAATGATGTTTACTGAAATTTTATTAATTAAAAATTATGAGAAATAGTTAATTAAACAAAACAATGTAGTGATAATAAAAATTTAATTTTTTTTATATGTGTGAAATTTTAAGCTTATAAAACAAAATCATCTTTAATATTTACCTTTATTTTTACTTGGAATATTACTTTCCATGCCACTGGACCTACCTATAACAAACAACAACTTTTACATAATTCTAATAAACCACGATCATCATCTATCAATAAAACAGTTATGTGAACTCTATTTAAAAACAGTTACAGTAAATTCCATTTAAAAAACAATTAGTGGGTGTTATTAGATTGCAGAATTCCTTGGCAAAAGTATTTTAATGGATTTAACCAAACTTTTAAATACATGATGGATTCTATTGGTAACCATGATGGATTTTATTAGTTGAACATTAGATTACAAAAAGGATTTTAATGGAATGTGATATACTCAGCCGCAACATTCAAACTGGAATAATACATGAGCAAAAAATTATTGGAATTCCAAACCAACAAAGAAAACAAAAATAAAAAGAATTATTATTAAAATATTTTTTGCAAATAAATAAAACTAAGTAGTTGCATCTTTCCACATTTCTTCAGCCATTGTTTCTCTCCACATATTAGCACTTTCCCTTTCTTGATCTTGTGTCTCAAAAACTTCTTTAACATTTTCATAATCATCTCTTGAATTGTTGCCTCCCATATTTTCTGCACTAGTAGCTTCATTGGGAACTTCAATAGGAGCGACAATGCTTGCGAAGAAAATTATGTAAAGCTGCACAAGCCAATACCAATTTTACTTGTGTCTTGAAAGAGAATGGAGGAGCAGATTTAAATATTAGAAATCGTGATTTGAATATTCCAAATATTCTCTCAATCACCTTTCTTAAGGAGGCATGACGATGATTGAACAATTCATGTGGAGTTTCAGGATCACAACCTTGGCCAGTAAACTCTTGAAGATGATACTTGGTACCTCGAAAGGGAGCTAAAAATCTGCGTCTATTAGCAAATCCACAATCTGCTAGATAATATTTTCCTAAAATAAAATTAAAAATATAACAATTAGCTCATCACTTAGTAAATAAAAACATAGTGTATTATTGACCCTAAGAAAACTTAGCATGTGGAACTTCCAGTTTATTGGTCCTCTTTGTTAAAGCATCATATAATACTTTTGAATCATGAGCTGAGCCTTCCCATCCACTGAGAACGTATATGAATTCCATATCAAAATTGCAAACAACCAACACATTTTGTGATATTACTCCTTTCCGATTGCGGTAGCTAGGAGCATCACACTTAGGTACTATAGCAGGTATATGTGTCCCATCAATTGCTCCTAAACAATTCTAAAATAAATATGATATATTAGTTTTCTTGAATGTAATAACAATGAATAAAATAAATTAAATTAGAAGCACACATACCTTAAAATAAGGATAAAATCTTGTACTCTCTCTGATTTTTGCAGGTACCGTGAGTTTGGGTTTGGCCATCAAACTCGGAGCAATTGTATTTATTGCCCTTAAAACTTTGTGGAAATTTTTGCTTGTTGCAAATTTTGACCTTATGAAAGTATCTATAGTGTGACAATACCTTGAATTTTGGCCGACGGTGACTAGAAAAGTGGCAACCATTTCTTCAACACAGATGAATCTCGTATCTTTCAGAGGTGTTTTTTCTTTTATAAGATCACATAGCTTGAGAAACACATCTGGATACATACGATATAATTGTCGAAAATGTTGAGGATCTTCTTGCAACACCTTGTGTATATAGTCGTATCCAACTCTAGTGATGGGTTTTCGAATTGGATATTCGATATAACTTTTAAATTTGAAATATCGATGTGCAATCAATATTTGTGCCAATCCAATCATTGTCACCAATAAATGCAACACTTTTGTATCCAAATCTTCGTCTTCTATTTGTTCTCTTGTAATTTCATTCTCTTCATCTTCATCTGTTAATCTTATGCAAGAAAAAAAATATATTACAATATATATGGAAAAATATAATTCTCAAACAAGAAACATATTACAATATATATGGAGAAATATAATTCTCAAACAAGAATATTTAAAAAAAATTGTGGGTCAATAATAGTCAACACATAACTTTAAATAAAAGGTAAACATAATATTAATGCTATTAAAAAATATTTTATTCTTAAACTGTAATAAAATAAGCAAATCAAGAAACATGCTATTATTGAAAGAAAAAAAAACCTTAGAAACTAAGCAATTTAAAAAACAAAGCATCATTTCACGTTCCTTCTTATCCAGCCCATACGTTCTTCAGTAGACATGTTGATGAACACATCTTTCATCCCCAACTTGTGAAGTTCATTCAATGTATCATACTGAACATCTTCCTCCAAGCTAGAAATTTATTTGATTGCTTCCTAGATGTTATTCTTTTTTTTCTCAACTTCTCTCAAGTTGGCTTCTCTTTGTTGTCTTTCTTCTCTTTGTTGAATTAAACTAACAACCTGATTGCTTATCTCAATCATTTCATTAAAAGACTTCTCCATATGGCTACCATCCATGTTTGGGTTACTAGACTCTCCACCTTCAACACCTTTAGCTCTCTTTTTAGGAGGTAGCTTTTCTGATGAGCCTTTCGTGCTTCGTGGCAAAGTTGAATCCCAAAACCCTGATGCTTGAGATCCTTCATTCCCCGTATATCCAAAAGAACTAGGATCTATTTCAAATGGCTCATTATATTTAGCTCCAAAAGTTTGTGCATCGGTATCGTCCCCTAAACCAATAGCATTTTTTCCGGTAGCTAATCCTTGGTCAAATATTAGTTGTAAGTCATCATAATCTTCAAAAGTTTCATCTCACATATTTTTCTTACTTGGATGTGCCTATATTATATATATATATATATATATATATATATTATATTATTATTAGTTTAAAAACTATTATAGTAAAAATATTTTAAGCTTTACAAAAATAAAGTTACCTTTTCGTAATCATCCCACACTTGATTAGGAGCTGTAAACTTTTTAGATATGGGATCCCATCCAAATCCAGAACTGAATCGAGTAAGCTCTTGCATGCTATTATAGAACCTTTTTAAACTCTTGATTCTATTTAAATAGTGCTTTTGAGTTTTTTCGCAACCAAGTGTAGCATTCAAAATAGGTAGAATCTTTTTTTCTACAGTCACTTTGCTCATGCTTCCATTTTTATCACGCCACCCTTGTTTAATACCATCCACGAGAAGTCGAATCAACATGGTCGTTTCTCGAACATTCCAAACTTCATATGCTCCCTTCACTTTTTCTTGTTGCGAATCTTCCGTTAAATTTCTAGTCAAATAACATTATATTATATTTCTAGTATATGAATATTCAATATGTATTTATATTATAAATATTTATGGTACTACTATTATATTATATAATTAAATGTTTACATATTATTAACATGGAAAACTATCTGAGTTACGATCAAAAGTTAAAGAAATGTTTTCCAAAGACGTGTCAATACTATTTGAGTTGGATCAATACCTTTATTTTTTTATACGACTAATTTAAGCTCATATGTATAATATACCAAGGACGTGTGTTGAAACAATTACGCATTTGTATTTACTAATAAAGAACTTTATATAATTTATGAAACGAAACAAACATAGAAAGTTTACAGAAATTGAGAAAAGAATTGCAGTACTGAAAACAAGCTTATGAAGTTTTAAAAAAAATAACTTACATGTTATCCATAAAGTCGATCGTACGAAACAGCAAGATACCTGTAAAATATAAATAAAAGTCATAAACGAAAGTCAAGCATAAATCAATATATGTTCTCTTTTGGGTTTGCTTAGAATAATCATAGTCTTGATTAGAAGATAGTGGCTGTATATGTTTGAAAAAAATAACTTACGTTAGTTTGCAGAGAGAATTTTCTTTATAAGCTGCATTTTGATTTGTGTGTGTGTTTAACGAGTTGTTGTAGACAATTTATATAGAGAAAATTGTTGAATATCTCCTTGATAAAAAATGGCCATATTTTCAAATATAGGATCGTAAATATTCAGAAAATCTAGGTACAAAATTGTTTAGTCAATGACTCACCATAATATATGGAGAAGATCAGGAAACATAAACTTTAAAAGTTTGTACGTGTTGGTGGGATTTGTTTCTTCTTATTTTTTATTAAAAAGTACATTAAAATCTATTATAACTACTTTCTTATGAAATCTGTTGGATATTGAATAACAAGTGAAATTATTATTTTTCAAAGTCCATTTGACAAATCCCTAATCCAATAACACTGTATTTTAATTCACTTTGTTCAAATCCACAATTGAATAACACTAAATTTCATGTTAGATTTGAATTCCATCAAATTCTATTAAATTACCAAATTCAATAACACCCCCTTAGTGTTATGTAATTCTTTTTTTCACGTTTATAAAAAGAACGTGGTTGATTTATCCTCAACTAAATTTATGAATCCCAGAATATAAATACAAACTCAACAATTTCTTAAATAATTCTGAAAACATACATAATTACTCAAAGTTCCGTATGTTCATGTGCTTCAGTGAATTTTCCGCATGTATTATAAGAAACAAACAAATTTCTCATGATGTTTACTAAACAAATACAATTCAGAAGATCTCTTATTATATGATAAGAAAATATGTTATACAAGATAATTACAACAATAATTTTGAGTGCAATCTTAACAAAGCTGTAAATTGTTTATTAAAAAAATTAGATGTATCTAACTTTTTACTAATAATATGGGCTGTGCCATTATCGAATATATGTTCTACTAAATTTATTTACTCGCAACATTCCACATTCAGTTTCACAATATGTTGTCAGCTTTCATTTTTCCGGAGATAAGATATAGCTGCTTCAATAAAAGCATAAGAAACACTTACAACAGTTTTTATATTATGAAAAAGTTTTTATAAACAGCTAAGAAGGATTGCCTGGCTTATTTTCACAAGCTTTTGACAAATAAAATTCTATTCACCTACCACTATCTTCTATTTTCCCAATTTTTTTCCTGAAACAAGGATAATATATGATTAATTTAATAAAAAATTAAAAATACTATCATATATTTTATGTTTTATGTTTTATTGGATCATTGGTATCAGATAACATGTTAATAATGAGTTTTTAGATTTTTATCAGGTTCTATCGGATTTTTAATTAATAAATTTTTCATTAAATCTGAACCGGATTATATACAAGGTACGGGTCTACCGGTTCAGCGGATCTGGGTCAGATAGCAAAACACTTCTTAAAACTCAAACATTACTTTCAAAAAAATTTAAATTATATGTTCTCTAATAAAATGTTATAAATTCATGCAAATCACTCTTGACCAAATATTTGTTCTATTTCTTTTTGTTTTGAAGAGAAAAAACAAATACTAAAAAAATAAAAGTTCAATTGTTATAATCTGAAACAAAAATAATAATAGTTTGTAAATTAATTTGGGTCAATAAGTGAAAATAAATCTACGTTTTTTAAGCACGGATCAAAATCGCGTATATTACGTTTTTTAAAAACGGATCAAAATCAAGTATATTTTTAAAATAGAGGGGAGTATGTTCTATTTTGAATAAATGAATATAAAAATAGTTGACAAAAGTGTTAATTTGGAAAGGGAATGATGTAAAGAGAAAATGTTTACCGTCGAAGAGTTCGGCGTTAGTGGACATATTGGACCAATTATTTCTCAAAATCATCATTACGACTCAAAAGCTGTCCTATTTTATTCAAACATTCAAATATATTCAAATGAAAAAGGGAATATTGATTATCCCAATCTTCTCATATGCATACCTGTATCATCTAATATGTAATTACACTAAATTATTTTTAACATAAGATAACCGTTCAGACTTTACTAAATTAAAAGAAGCATCGAAAGGAAAGTATACAATCTGTATGTGTACTGAGTAACCAATATAGATTCACATATGTACAAGTTTTTAGCTAAATGTTGAATTTTTTTTATCATAAATTTTGATTATCTGTTTAGGTCTAAAAGCTGCAAATGTCGCAAACGTTTTTAGTCAAAAAGTTTCTTTCTTTTGAACAAAGGCGTATCAAAAAGCATATTTAGAAGAAGAAAAACTGAGTTTTCATTTATGCCATTGCCCCATCTGGTCATAAAACTTTTAAAAGAAATCTTAATGAATTCTATAAACTGATTTTGTTACAAAATATAAAATATCGCTTGTAAAGTTGGTTTTCTCATATGTGATTTTTTTTATTTGTGTAAAAATAAATATACTATACTAATCATTAAACTAATATATTGTCTATCTATTTTTTTATTTTTCTGTAATTAGTGCGTAAATAAACAATTGAGTTTAATGTGATCAAAATAAATATCTTAATCAAAAGCTATCTCACTAGATATTTTTCAGTTATACTGTTAACCCAATAAATCATGGTCATAAAATGTTATCATACTTCTTTCAACTGATAATCATCAAAATCCATTATTCCATATTTGCACATTCTTCTTACTAATCAACTGCTGGATGATTGATGAACCTTGGTTATTTTTCAATTCACAAAAAAATCCACTAAATAATTTAATCAATTATATTTTTCAATTTTAAAATCCGCCCTGAATAATACTAAATGAAGTAAAGCGTGTGAAAATGTGATATCTCAAGTAGTTCATGCTGATGCTGGCGATGATGATTCAAACAAAAGTCATTCTTTAAGCTTTTTCTGAAATAGAGGCCCCATACATTCCAATCTTCGCTTCTTTTTTACCTGTCACATAGAGATTCTGCTTCCTTCTGTTTTTCTTTATACCAAGGAAACAAAACAGAGTTTCTTTACATATAGGAGAGAAATCTTGTGAAGAGTGAGAGATAAAATGAGAAACTACAAGTTCACAATTTCAGATATGATCCCAAATGCATGGCTGCACAAGTTTAAAGACATGACTAAGCAGTCTAAACCCAAACACAAACCTTCTTCTTCTTCAAAAACTTGTAACAAGAAGAAACCCTACTCAGATTCTCTTTTTCACTCTTCAACCTTTTGTTTTTCCAACAGCTTAGTACCTAACGTTCCTCACTATAACTCACCAAGAAACTCTCTAAACACAAAAAAGTTTAGTAAGAGAAAGACACTTTACAAGCCATCTCTTAAACCAATCATTCCTCCTTTTGCATCTGCAGGTTTTAACAAGAGCAAGATCAAAGCTCAAGATTCATCTCACTGCTTGTTTCCAGCTCTTGAAAGCTCCCCTGAGTATTTTGTGTATAGTTTCTGCCAAAAGGAGGATGATGAATTCGTTTATCCTTTCAACTTCAAGATGGACACAGAGGAGAAAGCTTTCACCAAGCACAAGGTCAAAGACTCTGATTCCACAAAGAAAGCTTGTCCTGCAAGTAACCTAACCAAGAAACCGAAAAGCCATCTTTCTGTAAAGATTAATAAAGAGAAAGATTATGATGAACGCAAAGCAGAGAAGATATACCAAAATAGAGTATCCAGTGGAAGAAAATCATCTTCAGGGATAAACCTTAGAAGAGTAAATTCACCAAGAATTCAACTCTCAGGTACGCGTAGAAGCACGTCGAGATCAGAGAGCAAACACGTTGTTCTTGAGAGTTTCGCAGTGCTGAAGTGTTCCATTGATCCAAAGAAAGATTTCAGAGAATCGATGGTGGAGATGATAGAAGAGAACAACATACGAGCTTCGAAAGATTTGGAGGATCTTCTTGCTTGTTACCTTTCCTTGAACCCAAAGGAGTATCATGATCTTATCATCCACGTTTTCGAGCAAATCTGGCGTCAACTTACAAAAACAAAGTAAAAAAAAAAGACACTCGGTTGACTGGTTTTCCCGCTACCACCCGCAAACGCAGCTTTTGCGGTTGGTAGCGGTTGTTGGCGTTTTGTAACAATCATAGAAAACGCAATAAATCGCTTCAAATCGCTTCAAACCGCTTCAAACTTCTAAAATTCAAAAGCTGGTTCCAGCTAGCGTTTGCGGTTGCGAGCGGTTGCAAGAGGGTAAATATTTTTTTTCCAAAAAAAACTATATAATAAAAAAATAAAAATAATCAATTAAAATTTTAAATTAAATAATAAAATGCCAAAATATATACATTATATTGTAATTATATTATAAAACTTTGAAGAAAAATATTTCTATAATTTTAAAATAATTTAAAAGTATAATTTTATAAATAGAATTTTTATATTTATTATAATAATATAATTTTTAATATTATGTAATTATATGAAATATAAATATTGTTAATTTATTATCTAACCACTGATGCATGTAGTAGTTAACCAGTCATAAATATCCCGCAAATGCAACATTTTTTAACCGCTTTACCAGTCGTCCAAATTTCTTAATAACACATAAAACCGCAACCGCCCGCATCCGCAAACGCCCGCAGTCGCAAACGCAACCGCTGCGGTTACACCAGTCAGCCCATAATGTTAGTTAACGTCCAGTAACATTAGTATTAGTATCAATCTGTCTTGTGAAATTGTAAGTTGTTGTTGATGCTCATAAGATGCTAAGGCCATCCACATTGGTGAACCTCCAATTCTCGATTTCTAATGTCAATTTTATAATTTTTTATTTATTTTTTCGTTTGATTTTTTTTTTTTAAAAAAAATTAATCAACCAACCAATCGCGGGCCGCCACATGTCGTGGAGCTCGCGAAACAGTGTTAAACTCGCCCCTTACCAGTGACCCTTTCTGAACCGGGTTCAACATTGTTTCAATATTATATATATATATATATATATTATTTTATTTTTTTGAAAAACGTGTGAACCCCTCACTACAATAAAACATCGTTATTCTAAGGGACATACCGAGGGAAACTGAGTTCCTCAGAATTTTCTGATGAAACACCGAGGAAATACCGAGGAAACCAAAAAATGTGGTTTCCTCGGAATTTCCTCGGAATTTTCTGAGGAAATTCCGAGGAAGACACAGTTCCTCGGAATATTCCGAGAGAATACCGAGGAAACAAGGTTCGTCGGAAAAAACCGACGGTTATTTCAAAAATTCCGAAGACTTTTTGTAGCCGTTACAGAGCCGTTGGGGGATTTTAAAAATTTCGAGGAAATTCCGAGGAAGTGTCGGTTCTCCTCGGAATTTCCTCGGAATTTCCTCAGTATGTCGGCAAGATTTCATCTATAAATTCAGCCACCCCTCTTCCTCTTCATTCCACTCCATTTCTTCTTCTTCCCTCCTACTATCACGAATTTGGTTTCAAAAAAACATGTCTTCTTCAAATTATTTTTGTTCTTGGATCGATCGACCTCATTTGGATCCGGACACGAGATTGCTTACGGAAGAATACCAACGAGGTATAACCGAATTTATGGGGTTAGTTCGCCGACAACCGGAAGCAGAAACATGTAAGTTAAGATGTCCTTGCTCTAATTGTAAAAATAGAAAGATTATTAAAGAGTGGGATGTTTGGACTCATCTATATTTGAGTGGGTTTACACGAAGTTACAAAATTTGGTATCATCATGGGAAAACTAATTATGAACTTGGTAGTACTAGCGAACCTCAGCCGGCGATTAGATTAGAAGAACCTATTAGAACGGATGTAGATTATGGTGTAGGTACTGAGCAGATGGTAAATGATCATATTAGAGGGGAAGATTTACCCAATGCAGAAGCTAGGAGATTTTATGATATGCTGGATGCTGGAAAGCAACCATTGTACGAAGGTTGCAGAGATGGTCATTCAACTTTATCATTTGTTACAAGACTGATGGGCATTAAAACAGATTATAACTTGGCTGAAGATTGTGTGGATGCGATAGCTGATTTTGTTAAAGGTATTCTACCTGAGGATAATGTAGCTCCAGGTTCATACTAAGAGGTTCAGAAACTCGTAGCTGGTGTTGGTTTATCTTATCAAGTAATAGATGTATGCAGCGATAACTGCATGATTTATTGGAGGGCGAATGACCAGCGGATTACATGCAAATTTTGTGGGAAACCTCGTTATAAAGATACGAGTGGAAGAGTTCCAGTGCCATATAAGAGGATGTGGTATTTTCCTTTGACGGAAAGGTTGCAGAGGTTGTATCTTTCGGAACGCACACCGCAACGAATGAGATGGCATGCAGAGCACTCAACAAATGGTGATATTAGACATCCTTCAGATGCAAAAGCGTGGAAGCATTTCCAATCAAAGTATCCCGACTTTGCGTATGAGAGAAGAAATGTCTACCTTGGATTATGTATTGATGGTTTCAGCCCGTATGGGAAGAGTGGAAGACAATATTCTCTATGGTCAATCATTGTTACACCATACAACTTACCCCCAAACTTGTGCTTGCGACGAGAGTTTCTGTTTCTCTCCATTCTCGTTCCCGGACCAGAGCATCCTAAGAGATCACTTGATGTGTTTCTTCAGCCACTAATATATGAGTTGCAACAACTATGGGCTGAAGGTGCTGAAACATACGATATTTCGTGTAAAGAGAACTTTCAAATGCGGGCAGTACTAATGTGGACAATAAGTGATTTTTCACCATATGGTATGTTATCTAGATGGACAACGCATGGAGGCTATCATGTCCATATTGTCAAGATGACACAGATGCTTTCCAACTAAAGAACGGAAGAAAAACGTGTTGGTTTGACTGTCACAGACGATTCCTACCACCTGATCATCCATACCGTCGGAGTAAGACTTTGTTTAGGAAGAACAAGCAGGTTTTTGATGGTCCACCTGAAGAAGTTAGTGGGTTAGGTTTGAAGACACAACTAAGAGATTTTGGTGCAGCAAGGACGCCAGACGTCGGTGGACATGAGCATTTTCCGGTAGATGCTGTTGGAGAACTACATAACTGGCACAAAAAAAATATTTTCTGGGATCTGCCATATTGGGAGGATCATCTGCTAAGGCATAATTTAGATGTCATGCATATTCAGAAGAACTTTTTTGACAATCTCATGAACACGATCCTTAATGTTCAAGGTAAAACAAAGGATAATTTGAAGTCAAGACTGGATTTAGTCGATATATGTGCTCGTTCAGAACTTTATGTTGATGGGAATGGTAGGGCTCCTTTTCCCATATACCGACTTGATGCATAGGGAAAAAATGCCTTCTTTGATTGGATTTCAAACGATGTGGAGTTTCCAGACGGTTACGCATCTAATTTGCGTAATTGTATCGACAGAAAGGAATGAAAGTTTATTGGCTTGAAAAGTCACGATTGCCATGTGTTAATGCAGCGCCTCCTTCCGTTTGCCTTCAAGGAACTATTACCACGAAATGTTCATGAAGCAATTGCAGGGATAAGTGCTTTCTTCCGCGATTTATGCACCAGATCAGTGACTCTTGAAAGTATTGAAAATTTGAAGACTAACATAGCCGTGATTTAGTGCAACCTTGAGAGGATATTTCCTCCCTCATTTTTTGATGTTATAGAGCATCTTGTTATTCACCTGGGGGTGCTTAGTGGGGTGCTTAAGGTGTTGGCCCCACTAGCACCCCCTAAATTCAACTCTTAAAATGTCTAATTAAGCACCCTATTTTTCTTGGTGTTTGCACTGTTCGCGGGCCCCACTGACACGTGGCGGCCCGCGATTGTTTTTTTTTTCGTAAAAAAAAATCAAAAAAAAAAAAAATAAGCACCCAAAGATCCTAGGTTAATGGTGCTCTAATTGCATATTCGCTTGGTGGTACCAATGAAATTGAGTGCTTACTCCCATTTATTATTGATTTTAACGATGAATTTACTATCGAAAACTTTTCTGTAATCAAAAAATTTCGCAACAAAATTAAACATATTTTTTATTATGACAATAAATCCTACTACTTCTGCTCCAGAGGTTTCAATATGTGAAAAAAAAACAATCTGGGACGAATTGCCCAACGATGGAACTGTGGAGATTCAACTGAAGACCAATGTTTTTTTGTTGTTGTTGTTTGATTCCCTTTAATCAGTGGAACCAAAAGAAATAAAAGTAGTTATCATATTGTCGTTACAAAAATGATCACTAAGGGCGTGGAAGCATTGATAACACTTAACACAGAATTGATCGCGTAGGATATATATTCTTGTATTTTCTGTGATTATGACATATAAACAGAGTTAATCTACTCACGAAAGTTGGTTCAAGAGTTGTCAATCTTTGAAATTACAAAGTTGAAAATGGCGGTAAAAACAAGAAAAGGCTAACAGTGGAAGAGAGGCATGAACAATTCGAAACACAAGAAGTACGGAATACACATGTGAAGTTGCATTGATCGCTGGAGATTGAGAGGAACACTGACACATAAACTGAGATTTAGCTAAAGGAGAAAGAAACTTAGATGAGATTTTTTTTTCTTGTTGAAGAAGAAGAGAGAGAGGACCGGACCACTGTGCAAATCCCATCTCCTACCTCTGTTTGGCTTATGAAATTTTAGCAAAAGACATGTGAATATGGTTTGACATTTTCTCGATTAGTGAGCATCAAGTATTCAAATATGTTATCACCTTCTTTTGCATGGTAGTCTTAAAACATTGATTGTGATTGCATTATTTTCACGTTTTGTAAATGAAAACGTACGTACAGGGGTAATGACTGATACAATATAAAAAAATTTAATAATTCAAAATCTAACTATTTCACTTAATTGGCTACAGTATACTCAATATAAACGCCTTTCTACCGTTCTAAACCATCGATATGAAATTTATATTTCTTTTCTTATATGTTATATTCTATTTTTTTTTAAATGACTATAAATTACTAAAACTGTTAAATATTTTACATTAATGATTTATTTTTTTGATAGAACAAGATATAAATGATCATAAAATCATATGAATAAGAAATCATATATATATATATTAATATTGTTTAAATTAAACTATATAACACATAAAAATACATAAATATATGTTAATTTCAAATTTGCGTTGAAAATGTATTGAGCTTTTTAATATTTTGATTTCGAAATTTGCATTGAATTTTGAAACCAATTTTAAATTACTAAAACTATTAAAAATCTTACACTGAAAATTTTTTGATTAATGGTTTAATTTTTTTTTATTACAACATATATACAAATGTTAATAAAATTATATGAATATAAAATCACACTTAATGAATATTCATATTATAATATACTATATATTTGTATCAATTTCCTTTAAATATAATTATGTACCATATAAAATAAATAAAAATTGTTTTAATTTATTTACCTATAAAAATATTATAAATAAAAAAGAGTGATTGTTTTAATTTATGTAATTACTCCAATTTAATTATATACGTAATAATTGTTTATTTCTCAATTATTTCAATATATTTATTATTTAATAATATGTAAATGAACATGAAATAAAAAATAATATGTAAAAATAATCTGTATATGTAATGTTTATCTAGCACAAGGGTATAAGTCAATAAAACAAAAAAGATCTGAATCTAAAATCATACCTTAAAAATAAATACATCTTTGAAGTTTTTGTTATCAAACCATAATTATTGTATAAACATGGCTAGCAAACCAATATATAGTTTCAAATTGTTCAATCGTATTAAAATTTTAATTTATATACCAGATTTGGTTATTATACTGATGATTTATAATAAATTTTGCACAAACTATTCTATTTTTAAATTTTTAAAATAAAATTCTTACGACATAATTATTTTCAGAAATCTCCACGTAGTATACTTCTTCAGAAATCTCCTTGTAATAAACTTTTCTAGAAGCCTCTATCTAAAACTTATTCAGTAGTCTACATAAATTTTTCTTTATTAAATATAAAATTTGTACGGATAAAATCATAAAATAATTTTTAAAATTTTTTGTTTGGTCATACAGGATAAATGATAATTTTATTAATGTTACTTACTTTGGTTAAATAAAAAGTTACATTATATTTTAATTTTAGTTTTCCATTTGAAATCAAATTTTAAGTACCCTTATATAAACAATAAATTCTCAAAAAAAATTTTGGTTCAAATTACTCAAAATTGTTTAAATAAAAAAGAGTTAATTTGCCATATATACATAACGAAGCAAAAAACAAAAAAGTAACTATGTATGATTTTTATCGGATATGTGTCAATTTGGCATAAAAGTGGACAAGAAACTCCTTATACGTACATGAGCGTCTTTTCAATGCATTCTGTGCAATCAAGGAACTATACTATACTATAGTGTTTTAAATAGTATAGTAAAACTAATCTATATCATTATCAAAACAAAAAACAATATATATATTTTGTTAAACTAGAAGAGGACGAAAAGAAGGAGGAACATGGTAAGAGAGAGAGAGAGGGGTTGATTCATAACAATAAAAGGGAGGAGAATGAGGAGTACATGGCATGAGGAGGAGGTTGATTCATGTGTTTGCTGCGATATACATAACTAATGTAATATACTATATTTATTAATCAAATAGTATAACATATAGAATCCATATCAATATCATATCAACAAATTTAGCAAAATAGAACATGGAAAATAATAAGGGTAAAGAAAATAAAATGAGGAGGAGGGGCGAAAGAAAAAGAGGAAAAAGAAAGGTTAGAAGATGAAGAAGAACAACAAAAGAAAGAGTACGAGAACAAAGGAAGCTTAAGTGGAGAGAAAAAACAAAAAGGAAAAGATGAAGAGGAAGAGAAAGAGGCAGAGGAAGCTTAAGTGGAGAAGTAAGACGAATAGTATGTAGAGAAGAAACAGAAAAAGATTGAGGGTGAGAAAAAAAACAAAGAGAAGAAAGAGGGAAGATAATTCACCAAGAACAAAGATAACAATTATGAAGAAAAATGAATGAAATATTGTAACATACTATACTATGTCTTTGAAATAAAATAGTATATGTCATTTACATTATACTATACACGATTATATATTGGTTGTTCGAAAAAAAATAAAAAAATTATAACATATAACTTTAGACTTATCAATTCATACCAAAAGTATAGAAATATTTATATTACATGAAGTTTTATTTATATTCTATACAAGTAGAGCAATATATGTAGGTTTGGATCTTGAGGACAAAAGAAAAATTAATACTTATTATATATGGTATTCTAACAATTACTTTCATATAATTACTTTGCTAAATATTCTTTTTTAATGATCGTGCTAATTTCCCAATAAAAAACTGGAAGCTAAATAAAAAAAAAAAAGAAAGGGAAAGAGGTAGTGGTTGATTGTTTGTTCTTCGATTCATCGCTCTGCTCCGTCTTCGATCGTCGTCTGGTTCGTTTCTTCCTCTTTCCTCTACAGTTAGATCTCAAATCTTAGATCGGAATCAAATTGTGTAATGCGCGGCTCGTATATATTCGAAATCGAAATTTAGTTTTTAAGGAATCGCAATTGGAATCGTTGTTCGCTGCATGTAAGAAACCCTAATCTTCTGGGCAGGAAGTGATAATGGAAAAGATCAGAAACTTGAAGATAAAGACATCAACTTGTAAAAGGATCGTGAAGGAGCTTCACTCCTATGAGAAAGAGGTTGAGAGAGAAGCTGCTAAGACTGCTGACATGAAAGACAAAGGCGCTGACCCTTACGACCTTAAACAGCAGGTGCCATAATGATTCAGAACTAGTCTTTTGTTCTGTAATGATAGGATGGGTATCACATTATCTGTGTGATTGATGCAGGAGAATGTGCTGGGTGAGTCGAGGATGATGATTCCGGATTGCCACAAACGTCTAGAGGCTGCTTTAGCTGACCTCAAGTCCACTTTGGTAATTACACTTTTCATCCCTATAAAACGCAGAGAGTCAGTCATCGTCATCTCTGAGCTTTGTTGGAGAAAGCTTAGTAGCATTTTATCCTCACAATGAATAAACAAACACACAGGGGAATCCGTGGAGTTGCTTTTTCTGTGTTGTCTATTACAGAAACTGAATTTTGCAGGCGGAACTGGAAGAGACGACAGGTCCAGAAGTTGAAGATGCAAACAAGACGGTCGCCGATGTGGAGAGGCAGTTTCCCACAGAAGATGCCTGATTCAGCTATCAGTGAGTGTGTATTCTGAGAATGCTAACATGCAGATTCTGACAGATTGTATGAATCTTCTTTTCTTACATTGCTATCTACTGCTCTTAATACATTTTGGTGACTTTTCTTTCATTACTGCTCCGCAATGCGTTTACATCACCGAAAATTACACCTACAGAACATACACTTTTTCAATTTGTGATTTACACAAGAAGACACTTTGTGCTTTTTACACTTTCTATGAAGTCAAAAAAAAAACAAGTTTTTCTTCTAACTTTTTGTTTTACGCAATCTACCCTCTAACTATCCTTGACAATTATCTGCGACATTTTTAGGGGAAAATGATATTTTTTCGACACATGCTATTCATATCATGTCTTTTAGACCCAAACAAAAGGTAAGTAGTAAATACGACTTATACTAAAAATTAATTTGAATTGTAATTTTGAATTCTGAACCGGGCGCATAAAACCTGCCTTGACCTGAAATAGAGGTCATGTCTACAATTCAAATTAGCCTTAGGTAGTATTTCGCACTTATATTTTGTTTTGGTCTGAAAAGACACGACACGGATACTAAGGATAGAAAAATGCTCTTTTACCACATTTTTTGTGTAAGGACTTGAACAGCGATAACAAGCATTGAATACATAGTATCATTGAATATAAAGTATCATTGAATACAAAGTATCATTATGCACAAAGTATCAGACGATTATAAATTATTAGAATACAAATAATCATAAAAATATGAGAAGAAAGTCTCATTTAATGAATATTTATTTTAAAAATATAATATATATTTATATTAGTATCATTTAAATTTAATTATGTACTATCTAAAACAGAAAAATGATTGTTTAAATGTATTTACTATAAATAGTTGTAAATACATAAGAATGAGTGTTGATTTATGTATTTATGCCAATTTAATTATATGCATAATAATTACTATTTTAAATTATTTAATATATAGTTATTGTTTTATAATATGTAAAATTAAAAATAAATAACATTACGTAAAAATAATTTGTATAGACAATACTCATTTTAACCTACCTTGATTACTAAATGGAAGCGGCGTTGTTCAATTTCTTTAAAATGATGTTTTTCCTAATTTGAACAACCTGAAAAACCAAATCGAAAACCCAACATAGTGAACACAGTACACAAACCTACTTTTAGATTTGTAACAAAGTTACAACTAATTTATAAATTAATAATATTTAAATTATAATACTATAAGGATAATGCTCTCAAATAGTTTACTTTTAGATTTTTGTCAACAAAGAACTTTTAAAAAGAAAAAAGATCAAAAATGTTTTCTTATAGAGGCAGAAACACTATTTTCCTTTGTTTTATAGATATACAACTATAAATATATAATTTAAAAGTAAAAAAATAATTTTTTTATAGTTTCGAATTATGTGTCTTCAAATTTCAGTTTTTTTTAAAAAAATATTTTTTATGAATAATTTTTGATTTTATTTTAAAATTTTCTCTTTGAAATTTGAAAACGCTTTTTGAAATTATTTTAAAAATTATTTATTTTTAGAAAATTTAAATCTCATCCTTAACTCTAAACCATACTTCTAGATTAGGTAATATTAGGGGGGGTATAATGTATATTTACCTATTTAATAAAATATTTTGGTTATTTTAATCATTGAGAGATATATTTGTAATAAAAAAATTTTAAAGCCATTTTAGGAAATTTCTCATAATTTTATTGATTTATAAAGTTACTAATTTACCAAAATGAATTTTATTTCTTTATTTTTAAATATATTTTTATCATCTAAAATTCATTGATTTTATCGTATACACATTAGTTAATTTCTAGAAAATTAATTTTATGTTGTTTATTATATGGGGAAATTGCTAAAAATGACTCAAAACTTGACTTCAAATGCAAAAGTGTATCCCAAATTCAATTTAATGCAAACGTAACCCAAAAGACTAGTGAAAATACAACAAACTCCTTGGGAGCAAACAAAAAAATATTCAATTTTACCATAATAATCTTTTCGCGTGAGAAGACTTCCCTGTAAGTCTTATACGGAAGACTTCTCTGAGAAGAATTCTATGTATGTATTCTCCGGAAGACTTCTCTGTCTCAAACAATAAATCTTAAAAATAATTTATAAAATTTATAAAAAATATTTATATAGAGGAAAAACAGAAATCATGTAACCACAAACATTTGTAAATAATGTAAATTTATATCAACTAAAATTGAATTGTTTTCAACCTAGATTATTTAATGTAAAATGAGTCATGGTATCCATTGGTTTAGGGTTTAGTAACATATGTGATAGTATTGTAGGTAGTTTGAGGCGTAGATTTTGAAATCTTATCTTTTTAACTTTTTATTTTTTGAATATGTGTTAGTGATCCTCTAATAAGATGATTTTAAACACTTTCTAAGTTTATTTTATGTTTAAGGAAGTGTTTTTGGTTAGTTAATTGATTTAGGGTTTCAGAAGACTTTGAGAAGACTTCCCGGGATTTCTTCTAACATATAATGCAGTAGAAGACTTCATGGAAGACTTCAAAGAAAACTCTACAATTTTACCTCTTGAATTTCAATGAAATTCAAATTCCCGCCTAATGGCGAAGTCTTCCGAAATTCTTTTCTGAGAAGACTTCCATGTACGTATTCTCCGGAAGACTTCTCTAGAAGTCTTCTCAAACAATAAATCTTAAAACTAATTTATAAAATTTATAAAAAATATTTATATAGAGGAAAAATAGAAATCATGTAACCACAAACATTTGTAAATAATGTAAATTTATATCAACTAAAATTGAATTGTTTTCAACCTAGATGATTTAATGTAGAATGAGTCATGGTATTCATTGGTTTAGGGTTTAGTAACATATGTGATAGTATTGTAGGTAATTTTAAGCGTAGATTTTGAAATCTTATCTTTTTAACTTTTTATTTTTTGAATTTGACGAATATGTGTTAGTGATCCTCTAATAAGATGATTTTAAACACTTTCTAAGTTTATTTTATGTTTAAGGAAGTGTTTTTTGGTTAGTTAATTGATTTAGGGTTTCAGAAGACTTTCAGAAGACTTCCCGGGATGCCTTCTAACATATAATGCAGTAGAAGACTTCATGGAAGACTTCACAAAAAACTCCGAGAAGACTTCTCAAGAAGTCTTCTAAACCAAACTAAACTTAATTTACCTTCAATTTGAAATTAACCGAAAAAACCATAATATATTGAACCTAACCTTATAATTTACCGTACATATAAATAGTATTTTCACTGTTTATTTCACTTTTCGGTGTTTCAGAAAAAAAAAGTTGGTGAAAACCCTAGCCTCCTCTTCTAAGGCGATTACTATGACGATTTCCAACGAATCTCTTCCGACTAACCAGTTCCTCTTTATTTCAGATCTGAAACCGTTCGTTTCTCCCCGTGACTTCTTCCTCAATTTCTTTCCTTTCCGACCTCAAGTTAACCTATTTGTCCGTAAGTCTCCCGGAAGTATGCCGTAATTCTTCATGGAAATCACCCGTAAGTCTTCATGGAAGTCATCCGTAAGTGTTCATGGTAGTCATCCGGAAGACTTCATGGTAGTCATCCGAAAGACTTCATGGAAGTCATCCGGAAGACTTCATGGAAGTCATCCGGAAGACTTAATGGAAGCCATCCGAAAGTCTTCCATGAAGTCTTTCGTAAGTCTTCCATGAAGTCTTCCGTAAATCTTCCATGAAGTCTTCCGTAAATCTTACGAAGTCTTCCGTAAGTTTTCTGAAGTCTTCCGTAAGTCTTCCGAAGTCTTCCGTAAGTCTTCCGAAGTCTTCCGTAAGTCTTCCGAAGTCTTCCGTAAGTCTTCCGAAAGTCTTCTGAAGTCTTCCAAAGTCTTCACAGTCTGGATGTTAGTATAGAACTCTTGGTGTGTTTGTTTTATGTTTGAAATGTTGTTTTGTCATCGTTTGCAGGCTATAAAACGGAATTACCAGAACTCCCGAAGAGGTTGTTCACCCTAGGGGAAGAGCTCATTCCATTGAAGAACATTGGATATCATACTGATGACCCCAGATTACTTCCTGCTGTAAAGGATGCTCTCCATGCTGATGAATGTGAGGAGCTGAAGAACTCTAGGTTGGGAGTCTTCGTAAAGTTTTGGGAGTTGAACTTTGGTTGGGCGTCTAGGCTGGTTCACTATATGCTCTGTTTTCAGCTTGATGTCAAGAAGAAGTAAGATCTTTGGAGTCTCATTTGTTCAGAGTCGGTGAGGTTTTCACTCATTGAGTTCGAACATCTCACCGGTATTAACTGCGAGTATGTTGAGCATGTGGATAATCCTCATGTAGGGCTGACAGAGTAGTTGTATCGGTTCTAGGAGTTGATGGGTGTTGATATCGATTCTGGTCCAAGCTCCCAGCAAATAGTGGCGGCGTGTGAGAGATGTGGACAGTGGTCTCGGGATGACCGGATGAGGCTGGGATACCTAGCCATCTACACAGGATTCATTGAATGATGAAAGTCCACATCTGCTACACGGGCTAGTCCTGCCAGGCTAGTAATGAATCTAGAAGACTTTGAGGCCTACCCATGGGGGAGATTGGCGTTTAAGATACTTATGGACTCTGTGAAGGCTAAGGATTTGACAAAATCTTATACCATTGATGGGTTTGTTCAAGTACTTCAAGTCTGGGTCTACTTCGCTCTGTCCGACTTTGCTGTGGAGTATGGAAAGCCCATACGAAACAAACCTAGTCCTTCTTTGCTGGCTTATAAGGGACATAAAAGACGAAAATTTGTCAAAGAGGGTATATGCACACATGTATGTATGATTATTCTCAATAGTATGGTAGTGATTATTGTCTATCTAACTTGACATCCAGACGACTTACCGAAGACTTACAGACGACTTACATAAGACTTCAAGAAGACATCCTCCGGAAGAATTACAAAAGACATCCAGACGACTTACAGAAGACTTCAAGAAGACATCCTCCGGAAGACTTACAAAGGACATCCAGACGACTTACCGAAGACTTCAAGAAGACATCCTTAGGAAGACTTACATAAGACATCCTCCGGAAGACTTACAGAAGACATCTAGATGACTTCCCGAAGACTTGCAGAAGACTTACAGAAGACATCCTCCGGAAGACTTACAGAAGATTAGTTCTCATTATTTGGACAACTTGGACGTGTATGACCAGGTTGTCTGCAGTTTGAGCAGCTATAATCCTTATGTAGCTTCCGCGGTTTGTGTCCTCTCATCCTAGATAGCTCCAACCAAGATTGCCATCTTGATTTCTTTTGTCGCCCTGGACCACGCTTTACATCTGGAGGAAAACAAGTCCAGGACTCAACTTCTCCACCACAAGGATATATATTCTGTGAGTATCCTGCATACAAATATTCCCTCGAGTTTAGGGGGCACACAAGTGTTGCAATATGCCGATTAGCAAAGGTTCCAGCTGCTATAACATGCGAGCAAGGTATTTTCTCGATGCCATAGACACCATAATCACACTTAGTATGTTCCAAATCAACAACATAGTCACGTTTGCCACCTGCCACAAAGAATCGACTTACATCATTGGTTGGACAGTCATCGTATCCGCTAACTCTTCACAAATAGCCAATAAGTATTCAACTCCCCGACTATGTTCAGTTGTGAGATTCAGAGCATCTTCTCGCCTTTTCCAATACCACCTTCCCAACTTTTCCCTTATAAACTCCAAAATAAACACTATGGGAAATCCTCTTGCTCTCTTGAGAGCGGAGTTAATAGATTCAGCTATGTTGCTCGTTTTTATATTGTCCTTTCTCCATGACAATGAACCCGTGACCAGAGTCTCACGTCCGCTTCCTCCAAATATGTTGACAGTGCCAGAGTCTTCTTGGATAAACATGTTCGTTTTGCAATTGACCAAAATTTGTCTAAAATTTGACATCTATAGAAGACTTCTCTAGAATTCTTCTAGGGAAATCTTCTTTTTTTATAACATGAAGTCTTCTCAGCGTCGCCAGAAGTCTGTCTGGGTTACTTTTGCAATTGAGAATTAATAGCAAAACATTAAATATTAATGAGAAGACTTCTGGCGGTAGACCTCTTAAGAAGTCTTCTATTTAATATTTAATGTTTTGCTATTAATTCTCAATTGCAAAAGTAATCCAGGCAGACTTCTGGCGACGCTGAGAAGACTTCATGTTATAGAAAAGAAGACTTCCCTAGAAGTCTTCCGCCGGAAGACCTCTAGGGAAGTCTTCTACAAAAGTCAAACTTTCTGACAAATTTCGGTCAATTGCAAAACCAACATGTTTATCCGAGAAGACTTGTAGAGAAGTCTTCTCGGTTCTCCTTGTTTTTTTTTGTAATCAAAGGAAAGTTAGAAGATTGCTGGGGAAGTCTTCTAGTCAAAACACGCAAAATGTCAATTGCAAAACTAATCTATGCATTGACCAGAATACTTCTCTAGAAGTCTTCTTCGCGACAAATCTGAAAAACAATATCATTTCATACCTTAGACCGTCAGATGACTTGCTTAGGCTTCTCCAAGCACACATAACTTCAATACTCAAGCTACCAATCCGTTAATGACCATGATACATGAGGTTCGACGTCTCTATGAAAATTACAAAGTTTGAAATAAAAACTTTGGGTTTTTTGAATGAATTTTTAAGGAAAGTGAAAGACATGTGGTTTGAGTGCATAACAAATGAAATAGTAAGAGAATTTTTTTTTTTCGCCATTAAGACCTTCAAATTGGTTGTTCATGGTAGTTGGGGGATTGATGGCAATGGCAATATTGTAAATATTTGGTGAAGATGCGGATGATAGAGTAAAAGACTTATTTAAAAAAAAACAATGACATTTTTGTGAATAACTCAAAAATTTAGGGTGAATAAGGCAAATGAAAATTCCAAAAAAATGATGGGTTAGTTTTGCATTTGAGTTGGAATTTTTAGTCAATTTTGCAAATAGCCCTTATCATATTATGTTTATATTTTTATTATTACTAAATATTATCAAAAATATATTGAAGTGTTAAGAAAAAAAATAATATGATTGTCAATACTACACAAATTATTATATTATTATCTTATCGATTTGTAATATATTTGAATCGGTCCAACCTAAAATCAAAAATATTATTTTCTCTTGTTTATTAAATTATCTTGTAGAACTTCTACTGTACTACGAAATAAGTCAATTCTTCTTTTCGTGATGTTCATTCTTTCATATAAGATCTATGTTTAGAAAAATAAAATTACTATTTCAATTATGGTTTTTTTAGTTTCAGTAGAATCTAAATGTAAAAAAATATAGACGATATATATGTATGTATGGTTCAAAAAATTAATATTTTAAAATTTATTTAGAGGATGTTTAGATGTTCATATACTCGACAAACAAATGGTCACTTAACCAATAATCTCATATGAATAACATAATTAACACCTAGCGATTTAACATTGTGAAAAACCCAACCGCCGTGTTTGACTCACCAATTTCTTTATTCAAATGTTCACAATTTGATCTTTTTAAGTTTTTGGTCGAGGTTTGACTTTTAAATTAAAATTAATAATGATAATAATAATAATGATGATGATAATATAGGGCATGAGATATTAGTTACCGAGAACCTTTTATGCATGTTATATATAGTTTATGAATGTTACAGATGAAATAATTATGTGTTGATTACACTTATGTTTTGTTGAATGTGTAATTGTTCTACTAATTTTGATGAAACTGAGGTGAAGGTGAAGGTTATTATATAGTCAATTGCTAGAGTTTTAGTGATTGATGTAGGTTGTTGAATGAGACCCTTTACCTTTATTACAAGGTATTGATATGGTAAGCTTGATTGATATAGGTTGTTCTATAGGTAATAAACTATGGTTTGATTTTATAAAATCCTATAGTAAGCTTGATTGATGTGAAGGTTATTCTACTTCCATAGCCAACTTGAGCTTTTAACTGTTTAGCATGGGTCTTTGTTTGAAAGTTATTGGCCAAGTCTCCTACTTCTTCAAGAAGCCAGAGGTTTCAGATATAGTAATCTTCAAGGCTCCTCCAATTTTACTGGTTGGTCACAGTTCAAAGTTCTTTCTTCAACCTCTTTGTGGTATCTTATATTCATGATTAAGTATTTGATGTTTTCCTTTGAATTTCAGGAACATAGTTACAGCTCGAATGATGTTTTCATAAAGAGAATAGTGGCAAGTGAAGCTGAATGGGTTGAAGTAAGCCCCTTTGATCCAATCTACTTGTTGATTGATCCTATTCTCTCACCCATTCAAGTCTTCAACCCGGTCGATATTACTTTTATGGATGCTTTCTCAGACAACAAGTTTTTTTAAGAAATGGACTTAACCCTTTGTATGTTTTGCTTTTAATCACGTTATTGTTTTATCCTATGGTTGATGACAATGTAGGTTCGTGATGGGAAGCTCTTTGTGAATGACAGTGTGAAAGAAGAGGAGTTTGTCTTGGAGCCAATGTCCTATGGAATGGAACAAATGGTGAGCGAATTGTACTTACCACATGTTTATCCTTGCTGGGTTGCAGTTTGTCCCTAAAGGTTATGTCTTTGTACTCAGAGAAAACCGTAATAAGAGCTTTGATTCTCATAACTGGTAAAGTCTGAAAATGTATTTACGAGCATTCTCGTGATCAATTTTTTAATTGTTGGATATTGTGTTGATTCCTTGTATAATGAGAGTTGATTGTGTATGCAGGTGTCCACTCCCAATAGAAAACATTGTTGGAAGATATGTGTTCCGGTCTTGGCCACCGAGCAAAGTATCAGACACCATCATGTACCAATACTAAGCTGTTGTTCGAAAGGGCCCGTTGCTGTTTCATGAGAAAGTAAAGTTGGATGATAGCTTTCATAAGGTTAAGCACAAGAATGTGCAAACCAGTGTGGTCAGAACAGGTCAGCCATTGGAATTGAAACCTCAAAACCTTGTGATACCTGAAGATACGTTCTGGATTTGTATGACATCTAGTTCTCACTGATGGTTTGGAAGCCGGAGAAATTGTGTGTAGAAAAAGGAATGAAAGATGCAAAGAAGGGAGAAAGATTTACTGTGATTATTGTTTGTGTTTAAACCCTGAAAGCTTGTGTAAATGCATTTGTTGTCATAAATAATAGTACTTTTGTTTGTATATCAATCTTGTAAACATGTCTTGTTTATAAGAAAAGAAACCCAATCTGAGGGACAATGTTATTTATTAATCTTTAAATATTCAATCTAATTAGACGACAACAGAAGAAAGTAGTGCAAAGAAAATGCTTATAGCTAATGTTTTTAGGTAAGAAAATAAAACAAAAAAGAGCTCAGGTTGCTGCATCTCATCACATGAAGCAGATGAATGCGAAGGACAAAACCAACACTAATAACAATTTTTTCAACACTAATTTGTTGTCATAAAGAATGATACTTTTGTTTGTATATTAATCTTGTAACCATGTCTTTTTTTATATTAAAAAATCCAATCTCGGCGACCGAACCCAGGTTTGTACCGCGGCAGGTTACTATTCTACCACTAGACCACTATTGCTGTTTGTTAACCTGTGTTTACAGACATCTTAATTATCTTCTCACTGCCACTCTCTTCAAAGTTTGTTCATTGTCCCGTTTTGGATTTGCTTGGTTTTGGTGAAGCTCTATATTTGTAGCAATGCTTGAGGGAGTCGGTGTTCTTAAAATAGGCAATCTTTTTCTTTTTGCCAGAAAAATAGGCTATGTTGGAGACTGGACTTAAGCTTCTTCGAGAATTTCAGTTATCCTTGTGTAACCTGAGATGCAAGATTGTTTCATGTTAAACCTTTGAGTAAGAAGAGATCTTTGATTCATTCTCGTTCTGCAGGCTCAGATCATCTTTTTGACTACTCTACAAGAGCATTATTTTGATTGTCCGTACCAGCTAAGCTCTAAAGGATTTCCTCAAACCTATCTACATCTGTAAATAGTATGTCTGTACTGCTTTACATGCTTTGTTATTTTATTGTGCCTCTATCTGTTACATACTTCTTTAAGTAGTTTAATATTATGGAAGGAAACAAGGGAGATGGATACATGATCGTGATGGGTTTAGACTGCCTTTTCCTTGAAGTATTTGATCATGAGATTGTTTCATTAGTGACCAAGCAAGCAACAAATATGAGCAGATCCACCTAGGTTTGTTAACCTTGCTTACCTATAAATGGAGTTCATATACGGAAGTCCAAATTTGGTAATTTGTTATATCAATGCTTAATAATTGTAAGCTAGTTATTTGTCTTAATAGTTGAATATTAATATGTACTATACAAAAGTTTGGGAAATCTTCATTAAAGAAATAGATGACTTGGAGCTATGATAAACTAAGGAAACAAGTTTCAGTGAGGATCGTTATTATCTTATGGAAGCGCTTATCAAAGAACTCAAGTGTGACAATATCCAAGCGAACTTGTACACATACACATTCAGTTCAACTAGTAAAATGTGAAAAGATATATAACATAATAAGAAAAGATGCAGTAATTACATCGGTTCTCAGATTGTTTTATAGTAAAAATATCAATATACACTCAGATCAAAACCTATACAAAACCGTTGTTGTTGGTTGTTGACGTGGTTAGGGAAAACGAGGATGTTGTCCGGTTTGAGGTCGCAGTGAACGTAGCCACGTGCGTGAATCGTGGCTAAGCCTTGAAGAAGCATCCGAGTAAAGTCTCTGATCATAGGATTAGGCAGCTTCCTGTATTTGAATTTGTTGATGAAACTACTCAGGCTTCCCCCGGGAGCGTACTCCAAGGGAAGCTTGTACTCCAAGCAACCATTAAATTGGTTGAGTTCCGCTTGCACTGGACTATTCTCGGACAGCCTTTGAATTCAGACAGGATTTGAACCGTCGGAGGTTTTAACGGCGACGGAAATCATAGTGCCGTGGTGGCGTAGTCTTTGATAGAGACTCACCGAACCGAAGGAACCTAAGTGAAGCGAAATCTAAGAGAATAAGCAAACAAAGTTGGTCAGAGAGTCCCAACGACTCTAATATATAGTAACATAGACGGATAATACGTTGACAATTCCCAATTTCCTTTTTTGCAAGTCTCAAAATCTTCTTTTATACTCCCTCCGTAACAATAAAATGTATATTTTGGAATTTTCACACTTATTAAGAAAACATATAAAATTTTAGTTACCGATACATTATTTTCTGTTGTTAACTATTCCCCATAATTTTCATCCAGTAAGATTGTTATAAACACTTTGAAATTAACAATTTACATTAATTAATGTCTTGAAAATGTAAAAAATATATCTTTTTGAAGCTATTTTTTTTTTCGTTTTTTCCGGAAACGGAGGGAGTATATCACAACAACATAAAATAATATAGTCACAAAACCAAAAAGGAAAATAACAAAATTTGCCTTTGGTTAGATTAGTTATTTTACTAATTTGCTTTTGGATAATTTTTATTTTTACTTTTTATCTACTGTAAAAATCTTAATCCACACGGTGAAGACAATATTGTTCACTCTGTTGGATTTGTAGTAGATTATAGTCGTTAAAAAAATTATTTTAATCAAAAACTAGATTTTTTGATCCTTATTTTTAAAGCACGAGAATATTTTCAATAAAACCAATATATATATATATTTTAGAAAAATATATATTTTTTATATTGATATTATATATAAAAATTATATAAAATATCATTTAATTTTATTTATTTCAACCCGTTTCATTGTTATTTTTCTATTTTTTTTAATAAATGTCATGAATGTGTATGCAACGGTCCACTCTCAATAGAGAACATTGCTAGAAGATCTGTGTATCGCTATTGGCAATCAAGCAAAGTATCAGACATCATCACATACCACAACCAAGCTGTTGTGCCAAAGGGACCGGTCGATGTTTCATGACAAAGTAAAGTTGGATGCTTTCATTCATACGACTGTGAACACCAGTCTGGTTAGATTTGGTCAGATTTATTAGCAGTTTGAATTGAAAACTCAAAAAATTATGATATCTGAAGATACATTATGGATCGTATGACATATGGTTCTCACTGATGGCTGGAAAGCCGAAGAAATAATGTGTAGAAAAAGAAATGGAAGATGCAAAGAAGGAAAAATGACTTACTTGTGATTATTGTGTGTTTTAAACCCTCAAATCTTTTGTAAAGGTATTTGGTGTCATAAATAAGGGTAAATTTGTTTTTGTGTGTTATGCATAAATCTCTTTTGATCATGTCTTGTTTATAAGAAAAAAAAAGAAACTCAATCCCTAGAACACTGTTATATATTTTTCTCTGAAGATTCACTATAACTAGAGGACAGAGCGGAAGTAAGTAGTGGAGTTAAAGTGCTCAATGCTCTTAGTGCATCATCTGGGAATCGAACATGGGTCTGTAGCGTGGCAGGGTACTATTCTACCACTAGACCACTGGTGCTGATTGTATGCTTGTTTACAGACATCTGATTTATCCTATACTAACACCCACAATACAAAATGGCGATTCCGATGAGTAGCGAACGATGGTTCTTCATGCAAGCTCTTCGCGTTGTTGATCCTTCATTAGGCATCAGTTTAAACATGTTGCTTGTGCGAAATTTGGTGTTAGTTATTGTGGGTTTATCTCAATTCTTGATAAAGTTTATATTTATTTTCACTTACTTATTCTCCATTAGGCTGAACAAGATGTTTCCCCTTGCTTTTTTTTTTCAAAAAAACTCATGTCTAATGCCTCTCGTCTTGTTCACAGAGGAAGATGTACTTTTTCTATTGATATTTTTTGAATTATTCTCCTCATTTCTATTCTTCTTCAAAGGTTGTTAATTGTCCTGTTTTGGATAGCTTGATGTCGTGGTTGTTTTTGAAATTTTATATTGGGATGTTGGGGTTCTTAAAATAGGCAATGTTGGAGACAGTTGAGTTGAGCTTCTTAATTTTTTTTTTGCTATCCTTCTGCAACATGTGATGCTAGATTGTTTCATTTTCAGCTTTTTAGTAAGAAGATATTTTGATTCATTCTCGTTGTGCATGCTATATCATCTTTTCTGCTACTCCACAAGAGCATTATTTTGTCTGTCCTTACCAACGAAGATCTGAAGGGTTTGCTCAACCCTATCTACATATGTATTGCTTTACATGCTTTGTTATTGTACTCTCTGTAACATACTTCTTACTTCTTTAAGTAGTTTAACATAATCTTTATTGTTTCAGTAATGTGATCAAGCAAGCATACAGATGTGGCAGAATCACGGAGGTTTGTAAACATTAGATTACTAAACATGGAGTTCATATATGAAGCGGGTATGTCCAGTGAAAGCTTATGGTCTTGAAATTTCTTTTGGGGATGGATATTGATAAGCCATGTAGAGTGTAGAACAAGAAGATAAGCAGAGGGGATAAGAGTAAAAGTGAGAAGTAGGAATTACGAGAGAAGCTGACATGGAGGATCCGGTTAATGGAAGTTGATGACATTTAAAGCAGTAAATAATATTGGAGAGAAGTATAAATTGTGAATCAGTGGTTACAGAGTTTTTAAGAAAGTTTGTTAGTAGAAATTTGAGATCGAGAGAGTGTGTTCTCTGCGATTCAGTAGCTCAAGCAGAAATGTTCTTGAGTAATTCTGTAACAGACTTCGATATTCAATAAAATCCTTGCTTATTGTCTATCAATTGCTGCGGTGAAAAAATTGGATACTGCGATGGTGAATTTACAGGAATCTCTTCAACGGATGAACGAGTTCGATGATTTGGTGGCGGAGATGAATAAGTGATTCGATTATCTGGAGGGAGGATATAAGAGAGTGGCGAGCTCGACGAAAGTTTTGGAGACGAAGATGGAGTAGCGTTTTGAAGCGATGGAGGTTACGTTGAAATCGGTGTCATCGGCGATTCAATAACTGTAACCGGCGCCGATAAACATCGATTCTACTCCGATGAGGAATCCCTCAACATCTTTCCAACCAGATCTGAATCAGGTACGATCTAATCCTTTGGAACATAACCGGAACGATTCCGCGCTAGGTTATCCGTCAATATCTCCTCCGGTGGATTGTGATGGATCCGTTAGGAAGGTTGAGATACCATTATTCAGTGGGATAAATCTGTATGGTTAGATCGCTCAACCTGAGCGGTATTTTTGAGTTTATCAGTCTCAGCCTCAAGCTCGATTGGGTATAGTAGCTCTGAGTTTGGAAGAAGATGCTTTCAGCTAGTATAACTATGTGATTGAGCACATGCTGTTTCAGGATTCGTTAGAGTTTAAAAGGAGGATGTTTGTGAGGTTTTCGAAGTCTTATGACAATACGCCAGGCAAGCGGTTGTTTAGTATTCAACAACATAGCTTAATTAAAGCGTATGTAAAAGAGTTTTAGGATCGTGCATAACAAGTGAAGATGGCGGAAGAATATTTGATTGATGTTTTATTCAACAGTTTAAAAAGGAGATAAGGAGGTAATAAAGATGAAGGAACCAGTGGGACTTCCTAATCATATATCTGCGGTTATTGCTGTGGAGGATAGTGAGTTTTGTCGACTGATGAGCTCAAGTTCCCCTGCTTCAGTTGTACATCAGAGATAAACAACAACTGGATCTTTTCGCCCTGCTTATATTCATCCACAGAATAATGGAAGAAGGTTGGCTCCAGAGACAATTAGAGCTCCACCGGTTAAACCACCGCTGAAACTGTCGGATGCAATGTATGAACATAAGAAGAAAAACAAACTTTGCTTCACGTGTGATGAGAAGTGGTTAAGATCACACCTTTCGAAGAATAGAGAGCTTAAAGTGATGGTCGTGGTTCATGGAAGTGAGTTGGAGTTGGTAGAGGAAGAGTTTCTGGATTCAAGAGAGGAACCATTGGAGTTAGAAATGGAGGTGATGGACTTATCATTATACTCATTCATGGGTATGACTTCACCGACAACAAATAGATTGAAGAGGAGGATTGGGAAGACATCTATTGTTGTGATGATTGATAGTGGAGCAACGCATAATTTCTTATCTCCGTTGGTAGTTGAGAAGGCTCACTTACCTTTCAAAATGAGCAAGAAGTTAACAGTGCTAGTGGGAACTGGAATAACTGTTCATGGAACAGGGGTTTGCAGGCAATTACCATTCAAGATACAGTCTGTGAATTTCATTGATGACTTTATTATTTATGGAACCCGAAAGTATAGACATGATTTTAGGAGTTTAATGGCTGAAAAGATTAGAGCGTTGTAAAATTGATTGGGACAAACAAGAATGGAGGATTGTGTGGAATGGTCAAACAGTCATATTAGAGTCTGATTTACATTCAAGCAGTAAGGGTGGAGATCCCTTATCAACTAAGTTGAAGTTGTTGCAAGTAGCAGAGAGTGAACATAATTTGGTTGTTGTTACACGAATTTTGACTGATTTCTTGGAGTCATTTAGTCAGGTTTTTGCGGAACCAACAACTTCACCTCCTATTAGAGGTTATGAACATTCGACTAAGCTTGTTGAGGGTCAAGATCCAATTAAAGTGAAGCCATACCGTTACCCTCATGCTCATATGGAGGTGATGGAGAAGTTGGTGTTGGAAATGATGACTTCTGGTGTGATAAGAGAGAGTCGGAGTCCTTATTCTAGACGTGTGTTGCTGGTGAAAAAGAAGGATGCATCATACCGATTTTGTGTAGACTATAGAGCGGTAAACAAAACTACAATTCCAGATAAGTTTCCTATACCTATCATTGATAAGTTGCTTGACGAATTAAATGGAGAAAAGGTGTTTTCAGAACTTGATTTATGTTCTGGATACCATTAGATCAGAATGGTAGAGCAAGACATAGAGAAAACATCTTTTAGAACTCATGAAGGACATTATGAGTTCTTAGTTATGCCGTTCGGTTTGATGAATGCTCCAGCCACATGTCAGTCCTTGATGAACACAATCTTTCGGCCTTTATTGCGAAGATATGTTCTAGTGTTTTTGATGAAATCTTGGTGTATAGTACATCATTAGAAGAGCATCAAGAACATCTGCTTGAAGTATTGAGTATTTTGGAGAAGCATCAGTTGTTCGCAAAACGAAAGAAATACTTGTTTGGCCAATCAAAGTGGAGTATCTAGGACACATTCTTGCAGTAGAAAGAGTGGCTAATGATCCTGTCAAAACTGAAGCAATGCGTGAATGGCCAGTTCCGAGAATGGTGGAAGAGTTTGTAACAGCCCTCCCCTGTGGGACCCAGTTGGCGATGCAGCGCATCGACCCTAACCCCTCCCTTGTGATACAACCTACCCGAATTCACCCATAAGCCTCGGCTCACAAATAGGTTATTGGTGAGGTTCGAACCCAGGACCTCACCCTTTAGCAACTCTCCCACAGAGAAGCTGTCACCAATTGAACTGCAGATCAATTGGTGATAACTTTTATGTGGGAGAGTTGTTAAAGGGTGAGTTCCTCGGTTCGAACCTCACCAATAACCTATCTGTGAGCCGAGGCGTATGGGTGAATTCGGGAAGGTTGTATCACAAGGGAAGGGTTAGGGTCGATGGGCTGCAGCGCCAGCTGGGTCCCACAGGGGAGGGCTGTCACATAAAAGTCGGCCTATGAGTGAATTCGGGCAGCTTTTATGTGACAGTCCTCCCCTGTGGAACCCAGCTGGCGCTGCAGCGCATCAACCCTAACCCCTCTCCTGTGATACAACTTGCCCGAAATCACCCATAGGCCTATGGGTGATTACGGGCAAGTTGTATCACAGGGGAGGGGTTAGGGTCGATGCGCTGCAGCGCCAGCTGGGTCCCACAGGGGAGGGCTGTCACAGAGTTATGTGGATTCTTGGGTCTTACAGGATACTATCGTCGTTTTTTTTAAAAGGATATGGAGTGATTGCTAGACCATTGACTAACTTGTGGAAATGAGATAGTTTTAAATGGAGTAATGTGACTCAGCAGTTATTTGATACTTTGAAAGAAGCTATGTGTACAGCTCATGTGTTGGTGTTAACTAACTTCAAAGAAGTGTTTGTGGTTGAGACGGATGCGTCAGGTTATGGTTAGGAGCAGTCCTATTACAGAAGAAGAAGGCTATAGCTTTCTTTAGTAGAGGGCTATCTGATCGAAAACAGCTGAAACCCATTTATGAGAGGGAATTAATGGATATAGTCAAGGCAGTTCAGAAGTGGAAACACTATCTGATGGTGAGAAAATTTATTGTCTATACGGACAAGGTGGCTGACTGTCTGTCTCATATTGTTTATGGACCAAAGTCATTACAGATGATCTTGTTACAAGCTATGACACTGTATACAAGTTTGCAAATGCAAGACATATTGGACAATATAGAAAGTTATCAGAATATTCATAAGATAATCCGTGAATTGGTACAAAGTGGAGTGGTTAAGAAAAATTATACAGTGGTTAAAGGGAAGTTGTTCTAAAAAAATCGTCTAGTTTATCTCACTATTCAGTTCACATTCCTTTAATTTTGAGAGAATATCATGACATTGTAGTGAGAGTTCATTCCGGGGTGTTAATGACTACCAAGAGGATCCAAAGGATGTTTCATTGGCAAAATTTGAAGAAGAATGTTCAAGACTACGTGACTGAGTGTCAAATTTGTCAAACTCACAAATACTCTACCTTGAATCCTACAGGATTTTTGAATCCCATTCCAATTCAGAAGAACATATGGGAAGAAATCTCTATGGATTTTATTGATGGACTTCCAAAGTATGGTGGTTTCAATGTTATACTGTTGTGTCTGTGGCTAAACGGTTTGTACAAGAGATAGTGCGCTTACATGGCTATCCTTAGCCCATCATTTCTGAGAGAGATCGAGTTTTGTTGAGCAGTTTTTGAAAGGAGTGTTTTATGTTGGCTAGGATACAACTGAAGTTTAATACTGCCTACCATCCCCAAACTGATGGAGACAAAAGTGTTGAATCGATGCTTGGAGTCTTACTTACGGTACTTCACTTCTTCTCATTCAAAATAGTGGCACAAGTACTTGGCTTGGGCTGAGTTTTGTTATAACTTCTCCTATCATAGGTCCTTGAAAACCTCTCCTTTCATGTGGACGTGAACCTCCTGATTTGTTGAAGTATGAGGAAGGCTCTACAACAAATTTTGAATTAGAGTCAATTCTCCATGAGAGAGTTCATATGTTGGTGAAGATTAATGAACACTTAGTCAAGGCGTAGGAACTTATGAAGAACAATGCTGACAAGCATAGAAGGGATTTGGTGTTTGAGGTTAGAGTGTTTGCGTATTTGAAACTCAGACCATATTGGCAAAATTCATTGGCTAAATGGTTTTCGTCAGAAGCTTGCAGCCAGGTTCTATGGTCCTTTTGAGGTGTTTCAGAAGATTGGACTTTCATGTTATCGTTTTAAGCTGCACACTGATTGCAAAATCCATTCGGTATTTCATGTTTCACAGTTGAAACCGATTTTGGGAAAGAATCATGAAGTAACTATGTTACCATTTTTATTCTTTAATATGAATGAGCTGGTTATGGAGCCTAAACTCCTTGTGACTATGTGTTATGATGAGAAGGGTCATATCGAGGCTCTGATAAAGTGGTAAGGTCTACCGGGTTATGAGCAATCCTGGTTAAGAGTGAAGGACTTGACAGTGCAGTTTCTGAGCTTTAAGTTTGAGGACAAGCTTAATCTTGAAGGGTGGGGGAGGTATTGATAAGCCCTGAGAATGTATTACAGGAAGAAAAGCAGAGGGGATAGGAGTAGAAGTGAGAAGGAGGTTAGGAGAGAAGCTGACATGGAGGATTCAATTAATGGAAGTTGAAGACATTTAAAGCAGTAAATAATATTGGAGAGACGTATAAATAGCGAGTCAGTGGTTAAAGAGTCTTTATGAAAGTTTGTTAGTAGAAATCTGAGATCGATAGAGTTTGTTCTCTGTGATTCAGTATCTCAAGAAGAAAGGTGTAACCATCCAATTACCGGTCCAGTCAATTTGGCCCAGAAAGGTCCACTATGTTTGTTGGAAACCTTAGGTGAATCCCCACTATTTAAAAAATTCCAGCCTCATTATTTTATTCAGAAAATTCTAACGCGTCGAATCTCTGCAAACACTGAGCCATCAAAGGAAGTTCAGATCGCCCAGCCGCCTTCACTGACGAGATTGCCTAGTGAACCTCCAATAATCGTCACAGGTAACCGGAAACCAAATTTTATGATTGATTAAGTTTTGGCTGTTTAAAAAATGATCGTATCTCTCTAATTGTGTGGTATTTCGCGAATCCAAGGCCACCATCGAGTTTAGGACGTCGAGATGATTTCAGAGCAAGAAGATCAGCCGGAGATCCACCGTCACGCGCCCTCACACGAGACTAGAAGTCCTGTGTGTGAGATTCACGCGCTACCACAGACCACCGGCGCCACCGCGCGTGAGATACACGCACCACCTTTTCCGACCGTCGTTCTCTGGAGCCACCGTCTCCGACCAACATCCCTCCACCACCGGGAAGCCACCACTGTGTCTCCGCTGTGCCTCCGGTAAGCCGCCGCCGCTGGCGACCGGTCACCGGTTGACTCACTGGTGACTCGGCGAATCGGCTGAGTCAACTTGTTGGCTGGTTAAGCCGGCCGGTTTAGTTAATTTGCGTTTTAAATTGATTTTTGTTTGGTTAGGGCTAAACTGGTTGGTTATTGGAAATTGATTTTTGGTTATGAATAAACCGGTTTGTAATTGATTTGAATCTGCTTCAATTGAAATCGAATCTGGTTAACGAAAACTGGTTGATTCAATTTGATTTCAATTTGATCAAGGTTTGACAGGGTTAGGTCAGAGTTGATCAAGTTGGGTCAGAGTTGACCTGGTTGACCTTTGATGTATTTTGATTTTGCATAGTTTTAGCTTTGTTGTTTCTCATGTATTCATCCATTTACCTTGCATTTAGGTATGTTTGATGTCCTCGCATGTGAATTTGCATTACAGAACCGTTGGAGTAGGTGCTTAGATGAAATGGAGCATTTGTAGAGTTGAAATGAGACAAATGAAGAGTTTGGAGTCAGAAGAGCTCGTAGCGGCCAAGTCTAGCGGTCTCTACCTCGACCACTAGATTCACCATGCTCTTCACTACAAGAAAACAGGTGTCTAACGACTACAGTATTGGTTGTTAATTGGTCGTAATATGCCTTTTACGACCAATTAACATCGAAAACCCATTGGTCGTTATTCGCTAGTCGTAATGCACAATTAGTCGTAACGTAGTCGTAATATTACGTCCATAGGCCGTAGTCGTAACCTAGTCGTAATATTACGACTAAGGAATTAGTAGTAATATTGAGGTGACGTATGTAGTCGTAACGTAGTCGTAACACGTTTCGTAGTTAATTCGACGTAATATAATTAGTAGTTAATGAGTCGTAATTGTAGTAGTCGTAAAGCAAACGTAAATATTGGTAGTTACTTAGTCGTAATATTACAACTAAATAACTTCGACTGTTGTTGTCCATTAGTCGTAAATTAAAGACTAATTTACGACTAATGTTGATTTTATTTGATTTTTTATTTGATTTTTTTTTAATTCGTTTTTTTTTAAAATTAATAAATTTTAAAAATATATATATAAAATAATATTTGATTAAAATAATATATAAAGTATTCATACAAAAAACCGAAAAAACTAAGGTGTTTTGTTGAGGTTCATGTCTTGGAAGAACTCGGAAGTGTGCTGCTCCGCGTGTCGATCAATATCCACTTGCTCTTCCGGAGTGGGGTCGGGGTTAAAGCTCGGACGTAGAGCTTGCCATGCATTTGCAACCGTCGGGTTTGGGTTCGATGTCTCCATCATAAGATCGAACATATTCGCCAGAGCCTTGAACTTGTCTTTATGCTCGTCTATGACTTTGTTGGCAGCTGCTAGTTCCCGTCGGAGAGAGGAATCTTCTTCTATTCTTGCTGCATGTTCGGCCCTCGCCCTCGGGACATCGTTCACAGTCCCGATCCCAACAATACGTCCCCTTTTCTTCGGAGCAACCTACAAAAGATCAAATTTTATTTACTAATTATATTTATATAATTAAGTAAAAATGTGAAAATTTAATAAAAAATTAAAATATTAATAAAGTTAAAAATTAAAATAATTTACCTGCTCGAAAATCTTGTCTTGGTCGCTGGTTGAAAGCTGGACCGGTGGAGCATCTGGATTTTGTTGCGACATCTGAGTCTGGACCTCTTCGATCCGAGCCTCTACCTCGTTGTAGATCTTCTCTGCTTGAGGATGCACAAAAGTCCCATCAGAACGCTGGTGGGTAATCTTGTATAGCCGAGCGAGAGATGGTGGCGCTCCTTCTTTTGCGACCTATATTAAAAAAAATTAATTTTAAATTTGCATTAAAAAAATAATAATAAAATCAAGAATATTCAAACACTTACAATTTCAAGTGCCCTCCCAGCATGTAGAGTCTGCCCGAAAGTAGGAGGAACTAGCGGGTTACCTTGAGCATCCTTGGTCAACCGGACCGCAGAGTACTTGGTAGACTTTGCCCTTGACTCAGGCTTCATCCAAAAAGCCACCAAACCAACCCAAACGTCATTGCTGAGGTAGGTTGGTTTTGTGTCATCCTGTCTTAGCCTCCAGTCGTCCTTCCAATCTCCAACAATGTTCTTGAGGCGCTGCATCGCCTTTTTGTAGAACCCAGATTTGACCTCTTCGTTGACACCAATGGACCAATTCCATTTTTGCTACAATTTTTTTTTGAAAAATTAAAAAACATTAGTACTTTATATATACTATCAATGCATGAATTAATTTTTCTAAAAAAATGGAGAAACTAACCGCGAAACACTTTAACCACGTAATGCGAACGTGGTCCGGTGTAAGAGTCCAGTTGGGGTGGGCATGCCAAAAATTTTCCCGAATAATATCCCCAACGCTTTGTCCTAAAACATTGTCCGTCAAAAACCTACAAAATTTGAAAGAATTTATATTAATATATATTAATATTAAATAAATTTTTAAAATTTAAAATTTAATTAAATAATTTAGAATAATTACCAAAACGTGTCGGGGCGTCGATCCGGATCGACGATTCGTAAACCTTCTCGTCCCGGCATCCCGAGAATATCTTCCACCGTATATCTCGCATATGGTGCATTCGGCGGCACCATCAAATCTGGATGAAGACCGGGAGCCGGATCAGGATTTTGTTGCTGGTTCTGGGCATGTTGCGGGTTCTGGGGAGCTGGATAAGGATTTTGTTGCGGGTTATGGGCATGTTGCGGGTTCTGAGGAGGCGGAGGGACATACTCAGGTTCCGGCTCATAAGTGAAGAAATCCGTATCATCCTCAATGCGCGGATAATACGGAGGGACATACTGCTCCTTAGTAGTATGTCCCGGTTGGGTCTCCGGAACCGGGTCAGGGCCGGATGAGGTGTCGCCGGATGATGTGCCAGCCGAGGTAGATGACTGACCGAGAAAAGTACTCCCGTAGGAGTTTCTAGTCGCGAGGTTCCGGATTCTCTTTCTACCAGACATAGCGTAATGTATATATCTGAAATTTATAAAAAACATAAACAGGTTAAATTAAACAATTAAAATAAATCTAATTCCAATCCTAAACTAATTCCAAACCTAAACTAATTCCAAACCTAAACTAATTACCTAACTAACCACCTAAAAAAACAATTACCTAGAGAGATGTTGAGTAGTTGTTAGAGAGAAGGGAATGAGCAACTGAAATGCTTCCGCGATGTCCCTTTATATATACGGTTTTGAGCTTGGTCGTACATTAGTCGTAATTCTACGACTAATGTACGACCAATAGTCATAATGTAATTGTAATATTACGACTAATGGACGACCAAGACGTGTTACGACTACATTACGACTACGTGTTACGACTACATTACGACCAATGTGTGTCCATCTGTATATTACGACCAAATAGGGTCGAACCATTACGACTACATTACAACAATTAGTTGTAACTTAGTCATAATATTATGACTATTTAGACTCCAATGATTTATTAGTCGTAATGTAGACATCTAAACCCTAAACCTTAAACCCTAGACCACAAACCACAAACGTAAACCCTAAACCCCAAACCACAAACCTCCAACCCCCAAACCCCAATTACCACAAACCGCAAACATGTATCAAATCTCGAAACTCCAAAAAAATTTCTTAATGCAAACATAATGTATTTCATAAACGGAATCAAATACAACTGACGGTAGAGTACATAATCAAACACACTCGTCCTCAGAAACATTTTCCACCTCATCATTTTCTTCAAATTCATCTTCGTTGGCTTCATCCAAAATCGCATCGTCTGGAAGTTCTTCATATATTGGATTATGCGAATCAACAAGTAAGATATCATCAATACGTTGCTCAGGTACTTCTACTTCATTTACGACATCTTCTTGTAAAGGCGGCTGTTCATCGTTCAATACTCGGCCCCGAGGTGTAACTTTTATAGCGGCTAACCAGAAACTTCCAGATTGTCTGATCCTTGGGTAAGGTATAAAACATACTTGGTCTGCCTGAGAAGCCAATATGTATGGCTCAATTTTGTTGTACCTCCGTGTGGCATTTACGTCAACAACACCAAACTTACTATACCGAACACCTCTATTGACAGTGGGGTCAAACCGTTCACATTTGAAGAGTACGCATTTGAGCTTCACCTCTATTGACAGCCGGGAAACTCCACTTCGATGATCTCTTGTATGATTCCGTAAAAATCTGTTTCGCCTTTCACACATACTCCATAGTTCATTGTTGCTCTCCGGTTTCCATATTCGTAAGTGTGAAAAGTGTATCCACGTGTGAAATACATAGATGTTGTGGTGACCTTCGCGACCGGACCTTCTATCAATTCGTGTAACCACTGAGGATAAAATGGATCATCATAATCGACCTACAGTATATATCGATAGATTTGAAACATATCCATCTGAAATTATAGATATATGTATATATATATATATATAATTTCATAAATATATATATTTACCTGCGTTTTTAACCACTTCACAAAGTGTTGATCTTTCCTTTTGTTGATATCATTAGTTGATATCCTGGTATAGCATCTTCGACTTGGGCAACGAAATCACTGTTTTAAAATAAATTCATGATATTAGATATTGTAGTATATGTGTGGTAATTAAAACATCACGGCATATAGAGAATACTACTTACTTTTCAAAATACTCAAGCTCCTCGCAGTTAAGGAGGATATATGTGTGCGCATTGTGGGCTTCTTCAGAACTCGACCACCAAACTTCTCTCAACCTTCCACCTAGACGTCCAACCTGACAGAATATGTCTGGAACGTCTTCAACAATATATGTCGGCACAACACCACCATCATCATACCTGCTTGTTGTTCTTTTCCGAGTCTGCGCTTGTGATCCAAAGTAGTATGAAGTAAAATGAGATGTTTCCGCATTCAAACTTCCAGCAACTATTGAACCTTCCACTCTTGCATGATTTTTTGCTTTCCCTTTTAGATGTTTCATGGCTCGCTCGTAAGGATACATCCATCCATTATGAACAGGTCCACGAAGCAGTGCCTCATACGGAAGGTGGATAAGAAGATGTTCCATGACGTCAAAAAAAGTCGGAGGAAATATTTTTTCCAAATTGCACATCAAGATCAGGATATTCTCATCAAGTTGTTTGATTACATCTACAGTTAAGGTGCGTGCGCTAAGATCTCTGAAAAAAGCTCCAATGCCTACGAATAATTATTTATGTACAAGCCAACGTAAGAAACTTTCTAATGTACAGGGCCAAAAAGTAATAATTAATAACTTTAATAGTATTTGTTACGTGCAAGTGCTTCGTGAACATCTTTTGGAAGTAACTCTGCAAATGCAAATGGTAAAAGTCGTTGCATAAACACATGACAGTCATGACTCTTCATCCCTGCAAACTTTTGTCCTTGCTGATCCACACATTTTGATAGATTTGAAACATATCTATCCGAAAACTTCACATCAGATGCCACCCACTTGAACAACGCCGCTTTTGCTGGTGCTGACAATCTGAAAATGGGAACCGGAATTTTCCCATCGTTTTGAATATGCAGCTCAACCCTAGAACATAATCCAGGTAAATCCAACCTTGAGTTCTTGTTATCTTTTATCTTCCCAGGGACGTTCAACAAAGTATTGATGATGTTGTCAAAGAAATTCTTCTCTATATGCATCACATCAAGATTGTGTCGCAGGAGTAGATCTTTCCAATATGGAAGTTCCCAAAATATACTCTTTTTGTGCCAATTATGTTGTGTCCCATAACCGTTGGGCATATTTGCGGGAGTGTGCCAATTACCCCCTCTGCTAATTGTGTCTAGTGCTCCATAGTAATCAATATCTTTCTCGATTTCTTCTCCAGTTAAATAGGGTGGAGCGGTGTCCCTTACAACCCTCTTTGACCAAAACAATTTCTTATTCCTTCGGTACGGATGGTTAATGGGAAGAAATCTTCGATGACAATCAAACCATGAAGTTTTCCTACCATTCTTCAGCTGAAATGCGTCTGTGCTTCCCATACAATAAGGAAAAGATAGTCTACCATGCGTCGTCCAACCTGACAACATCCCGTATGCAGGAAAGTCACTAATGGTCCACAAAAGAACTGCTCGCATTGTGAAGTTTGTTTTTGTTGAACAATCATATGTTTGCACGCCTGTTGACCATAATTCCTTCAACTCTTTAATCAAAGGCTGTTAAAAAACATCCATTTACCTCTTTGGATGCTTTGGTCCAGGTATCAATATACTCATGAAAAGCAATTCCTTTGCATTACACATCTCTGGAGGAAGGTTGTACGGTGTCAAGAAGACTGGCCAAAGCGATTATTGTCTTCCAGACATTCCAAATGGACTAAAGCCATCTGTACAGAGTCCAAGATAAACGTTCCGGGGGTTACTTGCAAAATCAGGGTACACCGAATTCAAGTGTTTCCACGCTTTTGCATCAGAGGGATGATTGATCTCACCTTCCTTCTGGGTATGTTCCGCATGCCATCTCATTGATGATGCCATCTTCTCAGATTGATATAATCTCTTCAGTCTATCCTTAATGGATAAGTACCACATCCGCTGGTACGGAACCCTATTCCGTCCACGTCCTTGCGGTTTATATCGCGGCTTCTTGCAAAATTTACACTCTAACAATTCGACATCATCTCCCCAGAAGATCATACAGTTGTCTATACAGACATCTATCATCTCTGAAGGCAAGCCAAGACTATGAACAAGTTTCTGAATCTCATAATAAGATTCAGCAGACAAATTATCTTCAGGCAAATACTCTTTAAACAACTCAGCCCATGCATCCATACAAACTTCAGGTAAGTTATGATCAGTTTTGATATTCATCATCCTAGCAGCCAATGATAATTTAGAAAGACCTTCTCTACAACCTTCATAAATTGGCTCATTAGCTGCTACTAGCATTTCGTAAAATCTTTTTGCATCCAAGTTAGGCCCCTCTACATTTTCTACCTCCTCTATAATAGATGTTGTTTCACGAAATGCATCTGTCACCATATCATGCATCCTATCATGATCTACCATATGATGATCCTCTTGAAGGTAACTTTCAGAAAGCAAATGTGGTTCCTCTCTGTTATGAACTATTTCAACCTGATTACTACTACTAGCTTCATTCCTATTATCACCTTCTCCGTGGTTACACCAGATATAGTAATGTGGAGTAAATCCTCTATTTACTATATGTTTCCAAACCGTTTCACTAGCAGCAAACTTCGTATTGTTGCATTTACGACAAGGACAGAACATTTTACCCGTTTCTTGTGTGAGAGACGTTTGTCCGGCCTGGTTCATGAACATCTCTGCTCCGTTGAGAAATTCATCAGTTACTATTCCTCTTGAATCTTTATGTGCATACATCCAACTCTGGATCTCATAAATATTTCTAGACATTTTTTTTAAAGTTTTCTATTTTTTTTCCGTTTTAAGAATGAGGAAGAAGATCATATTTATAAAGAAATTTCGATTTTGGTAGGTAGTTAACTTAGTAGTTAAATAGATTCAAAATGGATGCAAAACAGTTAGTCGTAATCTGGTACCACTTTTACGACCAATTTACAACCAAATAGTAGTTAATTGGTGGTAACATATATTAGATGTATATTAGTCGTAACATTACAACCAATGAGTGACAAAAGACATTTACGACCAATTAGGGACTACATTTGTAGTATTTTTAAAAAAAAAAGAGAGAAGAAAGACACTGGAATCACAAGTCCATAGATTCTAAGCGAAACCAACGTTTCAATGTTAGTCCCGCATTAATCTTTTCGGAGTTGTGATCCCAGTAGCTTTTTCTCTCTTTTTCTTAGATTTTTATAATCTTTTTCAAATCTTCAACTCTTTATCTAAAATATTTTAAAATATTTGTTTGGCTTTTGGAGAAAACGATGGCCCTTTTATAGGGTACTTTACGACTACTTAGCTTTGAAATTTTACGACTAATTAGCATCTTGTTACATCATTTAGTCGTAATCTAGTCGTCGATTACGACCAATTAGCATCGACCTTCCATTAAACCCTTGACCGAAATCCTAAACACATGTGGTCGTACACTAGTCGTAATTTAACGACTATAGTACGTTTACACGGACACGTGGTCGTACATTGGTCGTTATGTTACGACTAATGTACGTCGAGTGGTATTGGTAGCAAGTTAACCTCTGTTTTACGACTAATGCCTTTTTAGACGTAATGTAGTCGTAAATGAGATGGTTAATTACGACTACACCTATGTAGTTGTAATATCTAGTCGCTATGCAAGTGTTTTCTTGTAGTGGCTTCCCTAGCGACCTCAACAAAGACCTATAGCGAATTACACAAAAACTCCATTTAGTCCGAGGAAACTCCACTTAATACGGGGGAACATCGGCCTAATCTAGCAGCCAAAACACAGTACGCTACTCCTCATCATCCCTAGCGGCCACCCTAGCGGCCTCAACAAAGGCCGCTAGCGAAATACACAAAAAATTCTATTTAATCCGAGGAAACTCCATTTAATTTGGGGGCACGTTGGCCTAATCTAGTGGCCACACACAGGCCGCTACGCCCCATCATCCTTAGAAGCCACCCCTAGTTGGATTAAAAAAGGACGCTATGGTCACGTAACATTGTTGGATTTTGAGTTTTTAGCCTCCTAGTATAAATATATTTCGTATTTGTGAAGAAAGCAGGGCCTTTTATCTATTGTATAACCCTAAAACTTTTGTGATCCTTTTGAGTTTATGCAATTTATACTTCCCTTATCTTGTTTACTTGTGATTAATCCTTCTTTAATCTTGATTATGCTTCTATCTATCATGGGTTTAAGTACAAACAAGATGATTAGTGAGTAGTCACCCTTTGGATTCATGGGTTAGGGTGACTAGAATGATTAAGTGAAGATCTATGATGTTTAATGTTAGGTTTATATGTTTCCTTACCTATTGAGTGTGTTCAATGCTGGAGTAGTCTTGATTTCTGTAATCTGGGTAAACGACATATATTCACACCAAAAGTATCGTATAGTAATAGTTCCACACAATTTTTCATACTCGTCCTAATTGAACACATTTTAAGTGTATGAAATTTATTGCACACATTTTAAGTATATGAACATATTTACCCCCATCTTCAATGATCAAAACCCGAAACCACACATACAAATGTTTAGCTAGGTTTAATTACTTTAGAATTTAAACCGATATCAAACTAGTTGGTATCGAACTGAAATTAAAACCCGATTCGACCTGATATCTAAATAGAACATGAACAAATATCCTATTAAAGAGTTAGATTGACTATTATTTGAATATAAAGTTGAGTCGGGTTTTAATTTCAGTTCGTTATCAACTAGTTTGATTGGTTTGACTAGTTCAATATCAGTTTAGATTCCAAACCAATAAAACCAAACTAAACATTCGTCTGTGTGGTTTCGGGTTTCGATCTTTTAAAATGGGGGTAAATAGGTTCATATACATAAAATGAATGTAATTAGAACAAGCATGAAAGATTGTGTGGAACTGTTACTATACGATACTTATAGTGTTGAAATAAGTCGTTTACCCCTCCAATCTTGATCTTTGGACATTTCATGCCCGAAAGGTGTTTGATGAAATGTCTGAACCAACTCAACTTTGCTCTAGCTTGACTAACCAAAGACATTTGATGTTGGGATTTCTAGATAGTTATTAGACTTGATTTAAATGCATGTTTCAGTGTCTTAAGCGAAGATATTTGATTTTTAATGCATAATGACATAGGGATTTGTATCTTGACAAAGAACTTGTCTAATGTTGTGATATAAACTTAAGAGAGCCTATTGATTGATAACTTGCGACCTTATATTAGAACTTAATCACTTAAAGTCAATGCATATACCCATGAGTCTTAATTCTCCATTTGATTGAAAGCTTTAGTTATTTACCTTTCTTGTTCTTGTTACTTGTTTCTCATCATCACTGCACTGATTGCACTTAGATTAGGATATTGTTTTGCATTCTCATTGCATCATGATCACTTAGGATTTTATTGATACTCTTTATAGTACTTTGATCTAAAATTAGCAAAAATCCTTTGTCAAATTTGGCGTCGTTGCCAGTTCTAAGTTGATTTTGAAAGTGAGATTTAGTCATTGTTTGAGACAAAGTCTTATTCTTTTATTTGTATATTGATACTCTTTCTTCATCTATCTTTGAACGATAGGTGCATGAAATTGAGGACTACATGACCAACAAACTTTGTTCCAAGAGTAGACAACATCAATGTTTTAGAGAGAGAGATTGTAAGAAAGAGAAGAGAAGAGCGACTAGCTCATTTGGAAAGATTGGGGTTTCAGATGGATGAAAATCAGGATCAACCTCAACAAGAAGATGTCCATGGAGCTGAAAACCAGGGAAAAATCCCTCAAGGAGTTCCTCTAGGGAGAGCTGAAGAAGGAAATGGTCAAGGAGCTGCAAACCTTAGGCCCAACACCCTCCACGCCAAGCTAGAGCGATCGGTACATATGACCAGCCTCATATCCATGGGAATAGGGCAGGTATCTAACCTCCATATGTGGAGAAAAACAACTTCAAAATAAAATATAGCTTGATTAAAATGATCCAGAGCAACAAGTACCATGGGCTTGCTTTGGAGGATCCTTTGAATCATTTGGATAATTTTGACAAGTTGTGTGGCACAATGAAGATTAACGGTATTTCTGAGGATGCTTTTAAGTTGAGGTTTTTTCCTTTCTCTTTGGGAGACAAAGCTCATCCCTGGGTGAAGAACTTACCAAGATCATCTATTGAAACATGGGATGACTGAAAAAAATATTTTTCTCAACAAATGTTTCTCAATCTCAAGAACCGCCAAGCTCTAGATGCAATCTTCAGGTTTCAGAAGAAGAACCTAGAAGGATTTGGAGAAACATAATAAAGGTTTAAAGGATTCTTGTCGCAATTCCGTCACCATGGTTTCACTAATGAGAGTCTACTAAGTACTTTCTACAAGAACTTTGATTAAGTATCGAAGCATTTTGGACACTGCTAGCAATGGTTTATTCTTAGGTAGAACTGCGCAAGTTGGTATGGAACTTATCGAGAAGATGGCTCAAAGCGACTCCGTTTACAATGATGATTGTGATAGACAAAACCGAGTGGAGATGGTGATGAATCCTTCACCGGGAAAGAGATGAAGTCTCTCCAAGAGAAGTTAGACATGCTCCTCTCCGATAGGGCAATACAAGAGAAGGTGAACTTTATTGGTAAGCAAGAAGAATAAGAGGCTTTTTAGATTAATGAAGTTGATGGTTTGGAATGAAAACAAGAGTTGTGCTTCATCAATGCAAATGGTCAATGGTACACGAAAGAGCCTAACTTTCAGTACCAAAACTCATCCAAAAACAAGCCTCAATATCAAAATACCTACTAGAAAAAACCCGTCTATAGCAACCATCAAGGTGGCTATCAAGCCAAGCAAACCTATCCTCTAGGTTTTCTCTCTAAAGGAAATCAGTCTAATCAAGCTCAAGGAAATTCCTCACAAATTCAGTCCAAAGATACAAGTGTAGAATCAATGTTCAAGCAGCTATTAGAATCTCAACAAAGAAATAAAAAGAATATTGGAAATGAATTGAAGAAATTCACACAAAGATTGATGGGAGCTACAATAAGTTCAATAACAAGTTCAAGGCTTTACAAAATCAGTTTGCCTCCATGAGTTCAAACTCTAAGCGCCCAATGGGTTTTCTACCACGGAAATCTGAGCAGGATCCCAAAGAGTATTGTAATGTTATCCTCTCTACTGACATTTCTGGTGATCATGAGAAAGAGAATGATGAGATTGAAATATCTTGTATGGAACTGGGATTGAACATGTTGGGAAACAGATTGTAGCCTAGGCTGAAGCGCAAATTTTGGAGAAGGTTGAATAGAAAGTTGAATACAAGGTTGTAGAGAAGGTTGAGGAAAAGTTTGTGCAACCATCTGAACACAAGGCTGAGAAACCGGTTAATAGGAAAGCTGTCAAGAAAAAGAAGGAAACTGGAAGAAACTCATGAGGTTGAGCAATCACTTTATGATAAGCTCCCATTTCCACATAAGTTCCTCACTAAAGCTTAAAAGAAAGTGATCTCAAAGTTTAGAAAATACATGAGTGATGTTGGAGTCAAGCTTCCAGAGATCTTGAATATGCATGATGCTCATATCCATATGATGCTCATCAAGGACATTCTAGCTCACAAAGAAGAAGTAGGAGAGCTTCTAGACATTAGGCATCGGTTTTAACTTGTTTGCTTGTGCTAAATTTGGTGTTAGCTATTGTGGGATTTATCTTAATTCTTGACAAAGTTTATATCTTTTTATTTATTTATTATTCATTAGGCTGAACAAGATGTTGACCCTTTGGCCACCAAGCAAAGTTTCAGACACCATATACCAAGACCAAGCTGTTGTTCCAAAGGGACATGTTGATGTTTCATAACAAAGTAAAGTTGGATGAGAGCTTTCATAAGGTTAAAGCACAAGATAGCGCAAACCAGTCTGGTCAGAAATGGTCAGCTGTGGAATTGAAAACTCAAAACATTTCTGGTGATCATGAGAAAGAGAATGATGAGATTGAAATATCTTGTATGGAACTGGGATTGAACATGTTGGGAAACAGATTGTAGCCTAGGCTGAAGCGCAAATTTTGGAGAAGGTTGAATAGAAAGTTGAATACAAGGTTGTAGAGAAGGTTGAGGAAAAGTTTGTGCAACCATCTGAACACAAGGCTGAGAAACCGGTTAATAGGAAAGCTGTCAAGAAAAAGAAGGAAACTGGAAGAAACTCATGAGGTTGAGCAATCACTTTATGATAAGCTCCCATTTCCACATAAGTTCCTCACTAAAGCTTAAAAGAAAGTGATCTCAAAGTTTAGAAAATACATGAGTGATGTTGGAGTCAAGCTTCCAGAGATCTTGAATATGCATGATGCTCATATCCATATGATGCTCATCAAGGACATTCTAGCTCACAAAGAAGAAGTAGGAGAGCTTCTAGACATTAGGCATCGGTTTTAACTTGTTTGCTTGTGCTAAATTTGGTGTTAGCTATTGTGGGATTTATCTTAATTCTTGACAAAGTTTATATCTTTTTATTTATTTATTATTCATTAGGCTGAACAAGATGTTGACCCTTTGGCCACCAAGCAAAGTTTCAGACACCATATACCAAGACCAAGCTGTTGTTCCAAAGGGACATGTTGATGTTTCATAACAAAGTAAAGTTGGATGAGAGCTTTCATAAGGTTAAAGCACAAGATAGCGCAAACCAGTCTGGTCAGAAATGGTCAGCTGTGGAATTGAAAACTCAAAACGTTGTAATATCTGCAGATACATTGAAATCTGGTTCTCTCACTCATGTGCTAGAAGTGTACCTGTATGTGTAGAAAAAGGTATGAAAGATGTAAGGAAGAAGAAATTTTTATTGTGATTGTTGTGACTCTGGAAGCTTGTGTATTTTCATAAAGAAGGGTGTTTGTTTTTATACGTGTTATGTGTATCAATCTTGTAAACATGTCTTGTTTATAAAAAAAAAAAGAAACGCAATCTCTAGACACTGAGAAAAAAAAGTAACGCAAATCTTATATATATTAATCTTTTTAAAAAGTACAAAGTGGAAGTAGTGCAGTGAAAATGTTCATAGGATGGAATACAAAGATGAATACAATGAGAAAAAATGTTTTTGTAAGAAAATAAAAAAGAGTAAGAGCTCAGGATGCGGCAAATCTTATCACATGAAGTAGACGAATGTGAAGGAACCAACCTTCATTAAGCCAATTTCTTCACAGATCTTGATGCACCAGCGGGAAATCGAAACTGGGTATTTACCGTGGCAGGGTACTATTCCACCACTAGACAACTAGTGCTGATTGCATAGACATCTTGTTCTTTAATCTTAAAAACACAAGACGGAGAATAGAGGGGGGGAGAGAGAGAGAGAGAGAGAGAGAGAGAGAGAGAGAGAGAGAGAGAGAGAGAGAGAGAGAGAGAGAGAGAGAGAGAGAGAGAGAGAGAGAGAGAGAGAGAGAGAGAGAGAGAGAGAGAGAGAGAGAGAGAGAGAGAGGTTGGTTGATATTCTCTTCAAAGGTTTTCTATTGTCCCGTTTTGGATAGCTTGATGTCGTGGTTGTTATTGAAGCCGTATATTTTCAGCAGTGCAAGAGGAAGTTGGTTGTTGGAGACTGTAGACTTAAGCTCCTTTGAAAAAGTTTTTTTATCCTTCTGCAACATGGATTGTTTCATGTTCAACTTTTGAGTAAGAAGAGATCTTGATTCATTCTCGTTGTGCATGCTATATCATATTTTCAACTACTCCACAAGAGCATTATTTTTGACTGTCATTACCAACTAAGCTATGAAGGGTTTTCTCAACCCTATCTACATTTGTACTGTAGACATGCTTTGTTATTGTACTTTCAGTAACATACTTCTTACTTCTTTAAGTAGTTTAACATAATCTTTGTTGTTTCAGTAGTGTGATCAAGCAAGCATATAGATGTGGCAGAATCCCAGAGGTTTGTAAACATTGTTTGGGTAGATTACCAAACATGGAGTTCATATACGAAGCGGTTATGTCCAGTGAAAGCTTATGGTCTTGAAAGTTCTTTTGGGATGTATATTCAGAAGACAATACAAAATTTAACAACCATTCTTGGACAAGGATCTTTTGTTCCTGTGTACGAAGCGGTTATGCCCAGTGGAGGATTAGTTGCAGCAAAGGTCCAGGCCTCTAATCCACGTCAAGTGGATAAAGAGGTTTTGCTGCCCAATGGAGAAGTAGCTGCAGTAAAAGATTCAGGTCTATCATGCTTCTAATAAAAACAAAGACACTTTCTGATCTTATGTGACTGTAACTAGAGACGCTTGATTT